>JAPKLY010000403.1:302217-390344 GCA_026898435.1 Prunella vulgaris
ATCAAGAGTAGAATATCAGAAGAGACAGATCAGCTGATATCAAAAGAGACAGATCAGCTGATACTGGAAGAGACAGATCACCTGATATCAGAAGATTAGCTGATCAGCTGAGCACGTCGCATACAAGACAAGGACCAAGGATCAATAGTTTCCAGACAAGGTTCAGAAGACCAGCTGAGGTGCACTCCAGCAGACTTGCACATCAGCTGAGGTCCTAGTATCAGCAGACTGATACACCAGCTGAGGAGACAGATCAGCTGAAGTCTTGTGCTATGCCCAGATTTTACGGAATCAATTCAAGGGTTGACCTGCGACAAAAGGAAGGAAGATTCCCAGAATAGAAGATCAATCAATCAAGGGAACAAACTTGATTGATTGTTAATCGTGAAGATTTTCGGGAATCAAGAAGGAGATTTAATCAATCTCAATGATTGATTGAATACGAGATTATAGGATCTCAGATTTCTAGTTCATACCAATGGCTAGTTATTTGATCCTATAAATTAGAGTAATAGTGATTATTTCAAATACGATTTACACGCACTTTAAGCTTGCCAAAACTCTGTCAAAATCATTACTCGCACTCAACACCCTATATTCATGCTGATTCTTTGTAAAGCTTTGTAGAAACTGTGAGAAGCCGATTGCTACTGAAGCATTGACGTTTTGTAAGAGAGTAGTACTCTTGAAGTGAGTGAGTGAGTGAGTGAGTAAAGTTAGTGGAGAGCCCCACAATTCCAGTTGGATTGTGGAGAGTGGAGTAGGACTTTTGTCTGAACCACTATAAATCCTTTGTGTCTCGAATCTTTATTTTTTGTTCTTTACTTGTGCACATCTCCTAAAACTGATTATCTTTAAAAACATTTCCGCACAAACTTTCACTGCGCACAACTTTCAAATTCAGACCTTCTCAAGTAGTCTGGTGTTTTTTAAATAAGTCAAAAATCAGAAAAAGGTTTTGAATCCCTACAAGTCTATTCAACCCCCCCTTCTAGACTTGTTTAAGGGTATTCTTTCTCTAAAACCTGCCTTTGGGACCAACAATATCCTTTATTTCTTTTGGTTTTTAGTTTTGATTTTACTGATTTTTGCGTTGGAATCGATGCATGAGGTTATTTTGTATTTTGGCCATTTTCTTATGATCATTGCTTATTCATTTTGAGCTTATATGATTAGGAAGAGTTTTAGGAGTGAATTTTTGATATAATCTTGATGAAAACTTGGTTTGTGAGTTGAGAGGTTGTAATTAATTGGTTTTATGTGCTAGCAAATTTTTAATTTACCACTTTTCCAAACTTTATTAGGATTTACAATCCGAAAAAGTTTGGGGGGGTGTGTTCGTGTTAAATTTTCTCAATTTGCTACCATATTTTATTCATTTTGTTGATATTCTTGTTATATTTTGAGTGTTAAGTGGAGTTGTGTAGGAAAAGTACAAGAAAAAAGGGTGAAAAAATTGAAGATTTTCGAGTTGAAATTTGAAGGCCAAGGTCAGCAGCACTAATAGCTGTGCTTGGCAGCCTAAGCGCGACCGCATCTCTGGATCGACAGCCATCACGAGCGCAGCCGCGCAAGCAGCCTGATCTACAGGCATCAAGAAGGTGTGCGGCAGGTTTCATCCTCGCGCGACCAAGCTGTTGAGTAGCTTGGTCGGTAGCCTTCATGCCCGAGCTCGAGCGACGTGTCTGGGAGTCCGATTTTTTACCAATTTGGGTCAAACTTGGAACACAATTTCCAAGGTAAGCACTCATCCTCTTTCCTATTTAATACACTTTTACACACACAAACACAAACTCAAACATAAGATTCTTGCACTCTCTCTCTCTCAAAACTCACGACAAGGAAGACAGAAAAGAAGAAAAAAAAATTTCATCCTCTCTCGAATTCATTCTACAGTATGTTCTACTAACTCTCCTCTATCTATCTCTTGCAAGTGCATAGAAATTTCATGGTTTAATTGGCTAGAATTAGAAATTCAAATTCTAGTGTTCTTGAGTATGAAATTGGGGATTTTTTATTCTAGTGATGTTTTTATGCAATTGATGGTTGAATTATGCTACATTGTTAATGGGTAATCCATTGGGGGCTCAATTGCAGGCATATTTTGAGTATTTTGAGCTTAATTGATATTTGAAATTAGGGGGTAGACATAGTGACGGGATTTTGAGTATATTTTGCTTAAATTTGATTTCTATCATGATTTTGTGCATAATGCTGTCATTTGTGAGCTATATTGATTCTAGTATGGATTTAATTGTTTAATTCATTTAGAGATGTTGCTTATAGATGAATTATTGTGTATGGCATTAGCATAAAAGGTAAAGATGCATGATTATTTCCTTAATCCTTGTATAGAGAATCCCATGTGCATTAAGAAGATGAGTTTCTAGTTTATCCTATGCGTTTTGTTAAAACTTGGAACACAATTTCCAAGGATGTCTAAGAAAGGAAAAGGAAAAGCTTCAAGTTCCTCCACTAATAAGAAGTGGAATGATCCTTCTTTAGAAGAAGCTCGTTTAAAGAGTTGTGGGGACAAGCCTTCTAATCATGAAATCTATTTCGGAGATAAAGCAAGCTACTTCAAAGTGTTTGAGAATGTGTGGGATATTAAGTTCTACACGGGTAGATACTTCGACAAGACGACTACCATTATGTGTAATTTTGGTGATGTGGAAGCTTTGTTTGAAAGAATAGGTTGGAAAGGTTTGCTCACCATGCCATGCTATGGGTATTGTGAAGATTTATGTATTGAATTTTTGAGCACTTTGGTCGTAACAGAGGTTGATGGAGTACCTATAAAAGGTAAATTCTGGAACGACAATGTGGATTATGTCCTAACTACCGATCAAATCAACCAATTTTTTGGTTGTGCGGAGAATGTGCGAAAATAGAATTTCTATGCTTGGGAGAAGTTCACCCGTGCTCAAGAGACTTGGGACTTATTTAGTAAGGATGAAGGTCAATATGTGGCTCAAAGCTCGAAGGCCTCTCGCATTGCTAATCCTATCTTAGCATATGTGCACAAGATCTTAGCAAACACTGCTTTTGCTAGAGTTGAGGGGAGCCGAGTTAGGAGCGAGGAATTGTTCATTCTTCACTCGATGTTGACATCCAAAAAGGCTGATTTTGGTGCCTATCTACTCAAAAATCTTAGCCAACAAGTCACAAGGGCGAATTGTTCTTATGCAGGTTTGATCACTTATATCGTTCAAATGGTGAGTCCATCAAGAAAAAGAGTGGTTTGTGTAGGAGAGCCTCTTGATTTGGACTACATGATCAAGACAAAGCTGTTTAAGAGGAAGGCGAATTCTATTTGCTTCATTTGTACAAATACAAGTGACCTCTTGCCTCTACTTGATTATGATCTTTTGACTGTGACAAAGAATGAGAATTTGAAGTTCAACTCTCCTTTGCACCTATAAGTCAAGGAGGAATTCAATAGGAGAGCATTCAAAAGAACAAGGGGTGGATCTAGCTCTCAACCTCAAGAGGAAGCGCAAGAAGAAGGGCACGATCCAATGCAAGAGGAGTATTATGGGCAAGAGGCTTACTATCATCAAGGGGGTGGACATGTGTTCGAGGGATTGACTTATGATGAATGGGGCCACGAGGTACGGTCTTTGAGGATGGATGTGGACGATCTTAGGAACAACTATTTCTTCCTTCGATCGGATATGACTAGATTGACTGATAGTTATCATCTTCTCAACAATAATGTGGACTCTATCAACCGGAACGTGAACACTATGCCTACCAACATGGAGGAGATCTTGGAAGCTCAGAGGGCTATGATGCAGTGGCACATTGGAGAGGGCCACTTTACTCATCCTCGTTATCCACCTTCGTGAAGTGATGATTTTGATCTAACTTCATAAGGATGGGTAACACTCTAGCTCAGAGGGCTTACTATCCATATTGTTGCTTAATTTTGAGTAGTGAATGTATGGGATATGCTTATTGTTGTATGGATGAGTTAAAAGTCATGATTAGTGTAATGGAGTGATCTCTTGATTCTTGTTGATCTTTGATACTTTTGATTCCATGATTCTTGAAATTTCATTGATATGAGCATTTTTGACATGAAATGAGTCTTGATCATTAAACCCTTGAGTTTTGAGCCATAATTGCCCATTCCAATCTTGAACTGATGATTTTTTTTTGTGAGTTCCACACACATACATGTTACTCTAGAACTTATCTTTGGTCTTATTTGAGGCTACATTAGATATGGATTTCACATGATATGATTTGAGGCATTTTCTTTGTTCTATATTGAGCCACTTTGCCCTATGAGCTTACCAATGATATTGATATCCATTGCTCACCATTTTGTGCTTATAATCCTTTCCATTGGCTAACCACACTTTAAGCCATTTTCCTTTCTTTTTGGAACTCTCTTGTCCTTATGATTAGTAGAGTGAAAAGAAGGAAGGAAGATTGGTGATATGATGAAGAAATTGGTGGCCAAAGTGGAAAGATATTCAAGTATGCAAGGATTTATGAGAAAATGTGCAAAGGCAAGTGCTAGCAATGCTTAAAAAAAAAGGTTGACTTTTCATGAAAATTTGGTCAAGTTTGACTTTAGTGTTGTGAGTATGATCACAACTTGTTAAAAGGGAAGATTGATGCTTTGAAGTGTGATTTTGAAAGAGCATAAAGATGAAAATGCTATTTGCATGAAGATATGATCTACATGATGATTCATTCTATGCTTTACTAATCATACTTAGTCACTATTATCCATATGATCCTTCCCTACCAAAGAGCCAACACTATAACCTTTAAAAGTCCTCAATGATGTGTGATTGAATTATCATATCAAGTGGTGGAGAATGTAGACTTGAGCCAAGCCTATGGTAGTATGTGTATGTTGTGTGATGTATGAGAGAGCCTAAACACTTGAGGGTTGAGAGAAATACTTATCTTGTGAGGATCATGACTCATTGATTTGATATTGTGCTTATTGATTTGATTTGATTTAGATAGTTAATTGGATGATATTGTATTTTAGATTTGCTAGATATTGGGTGATGATTCTATAGCATTAATTTTGTGCTTGGTGCTTCATTGATTCAATTATTCCCCTATCTTATCGCTTCGTTGCTCGAGGCTGAGAAATAATCTAGTTTGGGGGTGTGATTAGGGTCATAATTGCATGTTTTAGCACTCATTTATATATGTTTTTGGTGATATTATGTTCATATTTGACCCTATTATACTATACTTTGTGTATTTAACCCTTTTTGGCTAGAAAGTTGTGATTGTAGGTGAAAACGAGCAAAACAAGAAAGAAACGAGCAAGATCGAGAAAAGTCCGAATTTTGGAGTTGAGCTAAATTAAGAAATTAATATTCCATGTTGAAGAGTTTGAAGAGAGGGTAACAACGAAAGAAGAATCGAGTCAATCGGAGTCCTAGAACTCAAGATATGACAAAAACAAGGAAGTCGCGATCGGCAGCACATATACTTGTGCTCGGCAGCCTACGCGCGACCTCATCCCTGGATCGGCAGGAGACGCGCTTGCTACCGCCTGACCAGCTCTGATCGGCAGATTACAAGCTCTTGTGCGACAAGAGGGCATCTCGCGCGACCAAGCTTCCGATCACGGTTGGCAGCCATTAAGGCTCTGATCGGCAGCAGTGCAAAACCTCTGAAATTTCAGGGATATTTTTGTATTTTCGCGCGTTTTAATGAAGGGCATCTTAGTCAATGATCTAAGGGTACTATATATACTTCCATCTCAGATTTCCAAAAAAAAAAGAATTTTTCATTCTCTTAGATTTACACACATCATCATATTCTCTCTAGATTAGTAGAAGTTAGAGGTAGTTTCCATATGGGTTCTTAAGAATTCTACATCTGATTTCTACAATAACTTTTGATCTACCAAACGGATCTTCAATCTGTTTGTTCCTGCATTCTTGTAATAGATAGAGCTACATTTCTACCATTTAAATTTCAATTTCCTTTGCCGGATCATTTTCTAGCTTCTATAGGTAATGTGTATCTTTTTAATTTCCTTTGTAATAGGTAAATTCTTTTATACTCTATTCAATTCCTGCATAATGATGATTGTAGTTACTTCAATTTCTATTTTGTTTACCAGATTAGCCATGGGCTAATTCCTTTGTGTGTTAGTGTATGACTCCTATGGAGTAATGTGGTGTCCATGTTGATCTTATGAATGCTTTGAAATGTTGTATGATCAATTCTCTATTTTGATGGTTTGTATGAAAGCTTAGAATGCATAATTGATGTATGGGCCATTTGGGTGTTAGTCTCATACGAGAGTTGGGCTATTTTCCTAAACCTTCCTGTTAAGAGGCCATTGCATGCTAAGTGTGTTGGTCCCGAAACGAGTACAATCAGTGTATGGGGGGGGAGAAATACACTGATGTCAGATTTTTCTGAAAGACTCAGAAAAATGCTCTTACACTCTCAGTCAGGATTTCTTGAATTACTCGGCATGCTGAAGGTCCACAGGGATAGCAGGGACAGTTCAGTAACGAGTCAGATAAGCTGAGTGTGAGTAATGTGCTCGGAAGCTCAGTAGAGATAACAAACCTACTGATTGCTTGGAAGCGAGTCAGTTGGACTACTATCTCAGTGAGCTAGAGTACGTTTGGAAAGTGAGCCCTTAATTCTACTAATTTTAGTTTCTGAAAACATTTTCTCTGAACTTGCTTAGTAGACGGGTGGTTAAGGTTGAGTGCACCGTATTAAGATTCAGGATGATTGATTCAGTCCTGAGGATAAAACAATGCAGAATGTTCAGTTTATTATGATGACAGTTATGATCCTGAACAAAACAGTAAATCAGCACACAAGGGTCTTTTTAACATGGTTCGGAGATAACCAACTCCTACTTCCACAGCCTGATTTAACAGGAAGCTATCCTCAAAACCCTGAGGATAGGTGCTTGGTTTTACGTGCCAAGGGACACGAGTAGCCAACTTCCTCTCTTAGGAACTGACCCCTGGGCGTTTTACAAGTCCCAGTCCTTCTAACCAACCAATCTCACACACTGAGTGGTTTGGTATTCTGGTTTCCAACTGAGATAGCTCTAGCACTACAAAACAATGCTAAATATTAGAGCTATCGATCTAAGCAAATACAGAGTGAATCGTACTACAACACTAGGGAAATTTAATTGCAGAGTGTTGCTTATAGTATGCTTTGAGAGCTTGGATTCTTGAGAGTTTTCTCTTGGAAATTTCCCGTTAACCTTGAATGGGTGCAAGGTTCTCCATATTTATAGGCAAGATTCAAAATAGATCCGTTGGAGGAGATCAAATCAAATCTTTCCTATTTTGGGGTGGTTGCAGGCTAGAAATACTGTTTGACCTAACCGCCATGCTTATTCTGGCAAGTCTGTCCCATCTCCTTCAACTTTGAGATGCATTAAATGCCGCATTAAATGTTGCGCAGACTCCGTACATACGTGTCGAAAGATCGTTGGCTCTCCGTTCTTAGGTCAGTTGACTTTCAGACATTTGTCCTTCCTTGTACATTCAATACTCGAAGTCTCTTGATAATAACTCTGTCTGAATGTTGTCTTCATTGGAGTCTTACTGACATTCTCTTTGTCTCTTGTCCCATAGCATAAATAACCTTTTTGCCTTGGACTTGCATGGTTCAGGTGATCTGAACTACTGTCCGAGTCAGGTCTTATGTGTCTTCAACACAACCTGATAGATTATTCAGCCCAGTATGTGTAACCTTTTTGCTTTGGACTTATATGGTTCAGATAAACTAAACCAAGGCCTAAGTCAGGTCTTAAGTGCATTCAGCACAACCTGATAGATTATACTTACTCTTCACTGACTAAGTTCTGTCCTGAGTATGCTTAGTGTACTCAGTAGAAACATCAGCCGATGGTACTTCAGGATTGACTTCAGGACGGATCATCAGGCTTCGATCTTCAGCTTCAGATCAGGCAATCTTAAGCAAGACTGACAGACTCCTTCAGGATGGATTATTCTTCAGACTTCAGTAAATTGGGTCGACTCCAATATTCTTCAGTCTTCAGCAAGTTCCTCCTGTACTGAATTTCTAACCTAACTATACTGAACTATTTTATCCTGAACAGCTGTACTTAGGCAGATTCATCAGGGGTTTTGGGATCTAATCAAAATACTCAGATTGTCCCAACAATTTCCCCCTTTTTGATGATGCCAAAACCCTTAAGCAAATTCCTATTCATCTATACAATCAACTGACTTAGTCAGTGAGAACAACTCAGTACCACCTGACAAACTAGGTACTTAGTCTATAAGATGAAAACAAGGAATGGATTAGTACAGTTCTTGATAAGGATTTAGAAAAGTAAATTCAGGAGTCAACAAGAAGTTGTACTCAGGAAAAAATAAATAACTTCATTGATTGATATGAGAATTACAAGTATCCTGAAGCTATTACAATTCCTGAATCAACTAGCTCCTGATCTAGTCTTCATCCTTATTCCAAGCAGCTAGAGGAATCTCATACATCTCCAAAACTCAGTTCAGGACCTACTTCATCCTGTTCCGATCACCAACAGCCCCGGTAGCCCGTCCTACTCTAACGATTTCTTCTGATATCGCTTTCTGGTCTAGTTGTTTGGAGTTCCTGAAGAGTGGAGGAGGGTACTTGATGAATTCCGGAGGAGCGATCTCTACACCTTCAGTGTCAGCATGTCTGATGATTTCAGCCTAGAGATCAGAGTGCTCCTGTGCCATCCAGTGATGGAGTATGACGTCTTTTTCTTCAGATAGATCGTCCCATAACCCCACCACGTAGAATAGGTAGGCCCACCTATTTCGGATCGGAATCCATACCTCCAACATCTCTATAGGAATGAAGTCTTCCACAAACTGCAGTGGAGGAGGGCCTTGTTCTGAACTAACCACCATTTTCCTCTGAGTCTTCATCCGAGATCCAGAAGTCACAGATTTCTTCTTCTGAACCTGCGAAGTCAGATACTCATTGGACTCTTTCAAGCGTTGGATCTGACTGAGGAGCGAAATCTCCTTCATCTTCGCTATCTTTTCAGCTTCAGTCATCACCATTTTCTTCTGAGTGGTCAACCCAGGTTGCATTTGTTCCTCCATCTCCTTATACAAAGGTTCCAAGGCAGGATCTTCAGAGGGCCTTAATCTCTTCGGATTTGAACCTTCAGCAGCTTCGATGGCAGCTGCGGATCTAGTCCTCTTCCTTTCAGCAGCTTTCAGTTCAGGGGGGAAGAGTTTCTTCTTAGCTTTACCAGTGGTAGCAATTTGCTTCTTCCCTTCTTCCCCCTTTTTGGCATCATCGTCATTGATTCGTTTGACAACCTCGTCTACTGACTCCGCCAATAATGTGAACTGACTGTCCATCTCAGTCTGCTTGCCCTGCAGTTGCCCAATCTGCCTGACCATCCCTCTCAGGCCAACACTTAGCTTGTCGACGGCTGAATTGTGCTCAGCTTTTAGCCGTCCTTCAAAGCTCATCATCCGATTGTTCAGGGCAGTAGCAATTGCATCCTTCTCCTGTTCAGACATCTCACTCAGCAGCTCATCCTTCAGTTCAACCTTCAGCTTGACCAACTTTTCATCAATCAGTTGATCAATTCTTTCAGGCAGTTGTTGATCAAGAAAAGTGGCAAGCTTGTTCTCCTGCTGAGTTTGCGCATCAGAGACCATTTGATTGCAGCTTTGAATGGCCCATTTTGCTTGCTCAAAGATAACAGTGAGATCTACTGAGTGTTGATTTCTGACTTCTCCAAGAAGATCGATGGCAGCATTCATATCAGTCCCCATCTCATTCAGGTCATGATCCAGTCTATTCATCTTCTTGTTCAGCATTTCAGAATTTGAACCAACCCCACTAGTTTTTCTCTCGACGAGGATTACCCTTCTGTGAAGATTGGCAAGAGTTCGTGAGGAGTTCTGAACATATAGAGCCTTGGGGGTGATCCATTTTCCTCTGACTCGGATCAGACCTGGTGGACCCTCTCCTAAAGCCTCCGCAGTCCCGGGTCCCAAGATTGCTTCATCGGCCGGTGCACTGACTCCTTCAGTGCCACCTTGCTGAATGTCTTCAGCAATCACAATCTCTTCCTTCTCCTCTTCCTTCTCCTCCTCAACTCTTTCAGGCTCTGGCTCGGGGTAGATGCGTCTAACAGTTCGGATGAAGTCTACCACCTTGATCAGGTGATGTAAAGAATTCACGTTGAAGTGATCAAAGAGGGCAGCTTCAGTTTCCGCCATTTTCTCCCATCCTCTCAACTCCCCGAGATGACTCAATTCAGGCTAAGTGGCATTCCTGATCATGGCGTAGGTGCGAAGTTGCACAACTGCCTCCTTCTGAGCGTCTGAGAGATCAGGAAACCTCCTCTCCACCATATCCACAGCAGTTCCCCTTGCCACAATCTCGAAATCGGGCAATGTGTTCTCATCAGGCGCAGGGAATGGCCATGGGGCTTCAGCCTGAACTGGTTCAGCAGCCTCCTGCTCAACTCCTCCTTCCTGAGCAGGTTCATCCTGATCCTTCTCCAAACTCTGATAGGTTGAGGCGATGTTGAGAATCAGTTGATCAGGATCAGGGGATGCAACGTCCGGAACAGCTTCTTCAGCAACTCTCTCTTCCACAAGCTTTTTCTCTCCCTCTGCTGACCCTGAATAAAGAAATTTCAGTTTCTGTTGCTTGGGTTCTGAGCGCTTGGGCTTGTCCTCCGCTGGCATTGCAATATCGGACTCTGAAGATATGCCCGCCTGAGCCTTGACTCTCCCAGTCGTGCTCGCCTGAGCCTTCTTCTTCTGAGTCCGTGGTCTTCTCTTGGTGCCAGCATCACCGGAGTAAGCCCTGAAGAGGTCAATCTTCACTGGAATCTCGAGCGACTGGGCCTGATCAACGTCCCCGAGATCCAGGGTTTCCAAAATCAGTGAGATCTTGGTGCCAAAGTGCATTTTGGCCTCGAACGTCGCCTGACCCTCCGGCGAATACTTGATTTTGCTGGTCTCAGCTACCAGTAATTGGAGGAAGTAATCCTCCCATTGAAAATTGTGCACTGATGCGTCAGAGATTGCCATCATCGTATAAAGCTTTGGTCTGGAGATCTGCTCCAATCCTCCGGCGATCCCCATCACTCCCTGACTTGTTAGGTCGAAGAAGTGACGATTCTCAATCCTCAGGACTGATTTGTTGAGGCCCGACCTTAGGACGACATCTCCATCGTAGAGAGACTGGAGAAAATCCTTCTCGTTCCCAAACCCGTAATCAACCGGGCTTCGTCCATAGCAAGGAAGATTAAAAACCTCCTTAATCTTCTCCCTGATGTTGAAAGTGACCCACCTCCTGGTCATTTCCTCTTCTCCATCCTTCCCCTTCACACAGGAAGACAATGGAATGAAGTCTCCCACTCCTGGATATCTTTGTTCTGAGCCATCTTGAGGTAGAAGGCAACAATAAGTCTGGGATGGAGTCTCTGGGGTCTTGCTGTGATAAACTACAGAAGACCTGCATTTTCATATATTTCTTGCACAGGCAAGATATCGGGGTGATTAGAAGAAAAATCCCCAAAGGGCTCGTAGTGGATCTCATTCCTGAGATGGAAGACATTCCCAAAGAATGAGTCCACCGAAGGAGACGCCATGGATTAAGTTGGAGATTTTGAAGAAAATCGGGTTTTCAGAGAAAATATATTAGGAAAAGATTTGGGTGCATAAAGGTTGCACTGACGAGTACTTCCCTTATTTATACTAAATTTCAGTTTTAATCGGATGGCTCAAAAAATAATGACTTATGAGATTCAATGGTCAAGATCAAAAAGTTAAATGCATGGTGCCTTTTCGGTTTTAATTGGTCAAACTTTATCGAAAACTGTTCCCACCCACAGTGCATTAAATGCACATTAGAGTATGTCCGTATTTAATTCAAATAAATTGTATTAAATAATAACCGAATATTAAATGAATGGCTGGGATTAAAAGACAAATTAAATTGATTTGACAATACAGCAAACAGTATCAAGGATAATGCACGCAAGATCTGATGACTAGACAAAAATCAGGAAACATACCAGTCAGTCAGATTTGTATTCTGACTGATACCACAAGTGACCTATCAGGATGACAAGCCCTGAGTTCAGTGTCCTGAATCTTTGTCAGTCTATACTGATCATCCTTTTAATACTGAATGTTCCCCCTACAACCATTCACAATCTCTCTGAGATTCCTTCATCCTGAGTCCTTATTAGTCATTCCCCCTGACCTTGAGCATTGTGATCAGAAATTCAAATTGAATCTCCTAAGCCTGGGTCAAGGAGTCCTAATTCTACTGATAGCTCAACAAATCTGGTTTCAGGCAAAGCCTTAGTCAGTATGTCAGCTCTCTGCTTATCAGTAGGGACTCTCTCCATCCTGATGTCCTTCTTTTCAACATGATCTCTGATAAAGTGATGCCTGATGTCTACATGCTTACACCTTGTGTATAAGACTGGGTTTTGGGATATGGCAATGGCTCTATTATTGTCACAATAAATTGGGACTTCAGTGGCCTCAACTAGGTAGTCTCTCAGTTGCTGTTTCAGCCAAAGGATCTGAGAACAACAACTGCCTGCCGCCATATACTCAGCCTCAGTAGTAGACGTTGCAACACTGGTCTGCTTTTTAGAAAACCAAGAGATCAGTTTACTCCCTAGAAACTGACATGTGCCTGTAGTTGATTTCCTATCAAGTCTACAGCCTCCATAATCTGCATCTGAATAGCCAGTCAGTTCTAGGTTGTCATCAGAGGGATACCAAAGTCCTAGATTTACTGTACCTCTCAGGTATTTCAGTATCTTTTTGGCACTCTCTAGATGACTCTTCTTTGGATCAGACTGATACCTTGCACAAACTCCAACTGCATAAGTGATGTCAGGACGACTAGCAGTCAGATACAATAAGGATCCTATCAGTGCCCTATATTCAGTCTGATTTACTGAGACTCCTTCTTTGTCAGGATCCAGCTTCTCATTTGTGTTCATGGGAATACGTGAGACTTTGCTGGACTGAACTCCGAATTTCTGAATTAAGTCCCTCGCATACTTGGACTGATTTATGAAGATTCCGGAGTTAGTTTGCCTGACTTGGAGACCCAGAAAGAAATTCATTTCTCCCATCATTGACATCTCAAATTTCCCAGTCATCAGCTTGGAGAATTTCTCACAAAGTTTCAGATTAGGAGATCCAAAAATTATGTCATCCACATAAATCTGAACCAAGAGAAAGTCCTCCCCTTCGGATATCCGGAAGAGGGTCCTGTCCACTGTTCCTTTTACGAACCCGTGGTCTATCAGGAATTGGGATAATGTATCATACCAATCTCTCGGAGCTTGCTTCAGGCCATAAAGAGCTTTCTTCAGGTGATATACCTTATTTCCAACTTTGAAACCTGGAGGTTGTTCCACATAGACTTCTTCGTTTAGTACACCATTCAGAAAAGTACTCTTTACATCCATCTGATACACTTTGAATTTCTTGAATGTTGCATATGCCAGAAACAACCTGATTGCTTCCAACCTTGCGACCGGAGCAAAGGTCTCATCATAGTCGATTCCTTCAGCCTGAGAGTAGCCCTTTGCTACCAATCTGGCCTTATTCCTGACCACAACATTCTTCTCATCCCTCTTGTTCTTATAGACCCACTTGGTGCCAATGACATGTTGACGCCTAGGTCTCTCAACTAACTCCCAAACCTGATTCCACTCAAACTGATTGAGCTCATCCTGCATGGCTAGGATCCAGTTGGAATCAGCAAGAGCTTCTTCTATGCTCTTAGGTTCCTGATCACTCAGGAAGCAGCAAAACATAGCGCTCTCACCAAAGGACAACCTAGTCCTAACCCCCTCATTGATATCACCAATGATATCAGCCAATGAGTGATCATCTAGCCACCGCCTCCTACTGACGGGTACACTGGGAGCTGCTGACGTTCCCTCGCCTGATCCTGAAACATTAGTCTCGACAATAATAGGCAAAGAATAGGAACGAGCAAGAACAGGGGATACTGAGTCATTTCCTGAGGGTTGGCCAATATCAGAAACATTGTTTCCCCCTACAGTGTTGGACTCAATAATTGTCTCAGGTGCAGAAGCATCATCACCGACAATACGTACCTCAGGGTGAGTCTGTGCCTCCGTCTGAGACTCAACATTCTCCGAGGCTAGGGCTAGCTGAGGGTTGGCCTGAGGTCCATCCTGATCATCATCATCATCATCATCCCATCCCTTGGGAGCACTGACAAGCTTGATCTTGAATTCAGGATTCTTCAGGCTCAGTCTCGTTATCCTCTTGATAACCCCCTCAGTGTCAGGATTCGGAACCTATTTCCTATGCACTGATGCAGTCTCATTAAACACAATATGAGGTGTTTCCTCCACACAAAGGGTCCGACAGTTATACACCCTGAAGGCTTTACTGACTGAGGAGTATCCTAAGAAGACTCCCTCATCAGATTTACTATCAAAGGCTTTCAGCTGGTCTTTCCCATTGTCCAGGATGAAACACTTACACCCAAAGATATGGAAATAAGAGATGCGAGGCTTCCTCTTGTTCCAAGTTTCATAATGTGTCTGAGCATGTTGTTTGTTCAGCATAGATCGGTTCTGAGTGTAGCAAGCAGTGTTGATTGCTTCAGCCCAGTACTTCTTGGGCAATCCTAACTCAGCCAACATGGTCCTGGCAGCTTCCTTCAGGGTCCGATTTCTTCTTTCAGCTACCCCATTCTACTGAGGGGTCCTGGCTGCAAAAGTCTCATGTGCTATACCATGGTTAGTACAAAAGTCAGTTATAATAGAGTTTATAAACTCAGTTCCTCGATCTGATCGGATCTTGACTATGCTCTGACCCTATTCAGTACTCAATTGCTTGAGTAACTTTGGAAGCTTGACTTGAGTCTCCTTTTTGTTCAGCAAGAAAATAACCCATGTATACCTGGAATAATAATCAATAACAACAAGGGTATATTTCCTACCATTTATGCTGACAGGAGTAACTGGACCAAAGAGATCCATGTGCAGAAGCTGAAGCACTCTGTCAGTTGAGAAGGCTTCTTTCACTTTGAATGAAGCTTTGGTTTGCTTGCCTTCCTGACATGCTCCGCACACGTGGTCTTTGCTAAAAACTTCATTGGGTAGACCATCTACAAGTGAGAGTCTAGAAATTTTGTTAATAATCTTGAAGTTTAAGTGACTCAGGCGTTTATGCCAAAGCCAACTGAGCTCAGAGGAGCTCTTAGCAACTAAACAAGTTTCACGAGGACTGCTCTTGAAATCAGCAAAATATACATTGCCCCTCCTGATACCTGTAATCAGAACCTGTAGTGTAGATTTGTCCTTCACAAGACACATGTTAGATGTAAATTCTACACTATATCCTCGGTCACAAAACTGACTGACCGAGAGTAAGTTATGTCTCAGTCCCTCAACATATGATACATTCAGTACACGGACAGAGCCAATAACAAGGGTTCCGAATCCTCTGGTGAAACCCTTAGAGTTATCACCAAAGGTTACCTGCGGGCCTTCTTGAGCTACATAATCCTGAAGGAGATCACGAAATCCGGTCATGTGCCTGGAACATCCTGAGTCCAAGTACCAGTCCTTCATCAGATCCTCCTTTCTCTTCTTTTAGCCCGCAGCGACCTGAAAAGAATGAGGTCTCAGGTACCCATCTCGTATTAGGTCCTACTGAGTCAGCCATACCCTTCGGGATCCAGATTTGTTTAACAATTCTGATAGCATCAGAAGTGTAAACCTGTCTCCCTGAAACATCAATATACACAGTCTTCTTCCTTTGTGCCAGGGAAGTTGAGGGTGTATGGGTGTCAGCCTGAGGTTCAGGAGCCCTATATTGATTCCTGGGGGTGGGCCTCCTGTTCCTCCTTGGCCTGGGTGCATTGGGCTGAGTTTGATCCCGAGAAGGAGCAGCTCGGGCCTGACCTCTTGGCACTTGAGGTCTGGCCTGAGTGTTATCGGAGTCAGGTCTCCGTTGTCTTTCAGAGACCACCTGGTTTGTCCTTCTCCTTTGAGGATTAGGACGCTCCTGATGGGCTCTGTGCCCTGTTTGACGAATCTGGGCCTCAGTAGTCCTTGGCTGTGCCTGAGGCCTCCTCTGTCCTGAGTTCCGTCTGCTCTGAGCATTTCTAGGCTGGGCCTGAGAAGTGCTAGGAGCAGAGTTCTTCCCAGATTGAGGATTCCTAGGCTGAGCCTTGGATTTCCCTTGATCTGTCTTCCTTGACTCAGGATGAGAAGCCTTGACCTTTTCCTTAGGTTTTGGTCTTGGTTTCTCAGCCATTTGCCTGATAGGTTCAGCAGGCATTTTCTCCTTCCCTTTACCTTTGTCCTGACGAGCAACACTTGAGCTCTTGTCATCAGTTAGGGCAGGGACAAACTTCTTCTGAGAGTTGCTCCCTGAAGCACCTCTCTTTTTCTTGCCCTTTGGGTCTTTTTAGGCATCATAGCCTAACCCAGCTTTAGCACCATCAGTCAGCCGAGAGAAACTTGATAACTCATCAACCACTTGGGTGGATGTGTATAACTTCTTCAGCTTAACCTCAAGATGCCCATTTGTTTCTTTCAGGGCCTCAATTTCAGTGGTGTACTGAAGCACCAACTCTTCATGAGCTTTCTCGTTTGAGATCAGCTCAAGATCCCAAGTAGTTTGCTCAGCACAAAGGCGAGCTTGCCACTCAGTTTTGAACATCACTCTAAGAGCAATTCGCTCAATCATCAGTTGTTCCTGAGCAAGGAACATATCAGTATCACGAGTCTCAATCAGCGAGCTGATTACACCTTTCAGTCTTTCTACCTCCAGTGGAGCTTCATCATGCTTGTTTCGAGCATGAAGTAGCTCTTCCTGAAGATGTACTAATCTGAGGGCTTCCTCAGCATCTCTTACTCTGAGAGACTCAGTTAGCCGATCGTTCTCTCCACTCAGTTGCGCATTCACATCCACTGTGTGAGTATGAGTCTCCTGCAGCCTTGAGAAGTCAACCATCAATTGCTCTAGGGCAAGGTGCGTGATCAGGAGAAGTGGCAGAAGAACATACCTCATCATCTGCCATCAGGCAGAGGTCATCATACTCCTCATCGGAGAAGAGTTCAGGGGACCGGCGTCCTGGGCCATCTGAATCTGAGGAGTCCTCAGCAAGCAATGCTCTCCGATCTGATGCCCTGAGCTCTCTCTTGGCTCTCCGATCCTCTCGCTCACGAGCACTGAGCTCCGGACAATCATACTGATAACGTCCGGTCTTTTTGCAGTGGTAGCACTGATCTACATCAGAAACAAGTTTCTTGTCAGTGTACCTTTTATCAGATGACTCCCTCCTGCTCCCTGATGATCGTTCAGGTTTGGAGCTGGATCTTCTGGGCTCATCATCTCTCCTATTCTCATCTCTTCGTCGCTCAGGCTCATTGCGATCCCTCCTGGAATCTGAACCCCTCATTTCTTCTCTTCGGGGACTCGATCTCCTGGGGCTGGAGTACTTGCGATCACGGCTGTCAGTATAAAATTTCTTATACCTTCCGAATCGAGAGTTCAGTTTCTCGAAACGCCGCGCCATCAGGCTGTACTCCAAGGCTAGCTCATCCTTGTTCATGTCCTTCAGAGACTTAGAGCCAGATCCAGCCTCAGGCTCAGGAGTAGCTTTAAGAGCCACGCTCTTTTCCTTTTCAGGAGTCTTCTCCTCACTAACTTCCTCACTGACAACACCCTTCTTCTTCCTCTTATCGAGGTCGAATTCCAGAGCCTTTAACTCTGAGAATAGGTGAGAGTAAAGAATATTTGTAAGATCCTGAGTGTTCTTCAATAAGATCACTCCTGTGTCCCATCTTTCAGGGAGACAGTTCAGGATTTTAGAAGACACCTCCCTCTTGGGAAACTCCTTCCCAAGGGTTGCTAGCTCGTTCATCATCTTAATGAACCGAGCTTCGATCTGATCGATGGATTCTCCTTCTAACTTCCGAAAGGCTTCAAACTTCCTAATTACAAGATCTCTCTTGTTCTCTTTGATCTTTTCTGATCCCTCAATCATCTCCCTCAGAGCATCTCAGATCTCCTTTGCAGTCCTCAGATGCATGAGCCTGACCGAATTCTCGTAAGAAACGGTGTGGAGTATAATGTTTTTGGCAATATTATCCAGTCCGATTTGCTTAATTTGATCAGAATTAAGCACGGACCTCTCCACTTCTTCATCTCTGGCGGCTGGAACAGGAACATTGCCAGCAACAGGCCAGGTCGTCTGAAGATTCCTCATAAACTTGATCGGACCCTGCTCAATCACCAGAGGCATCTGATCATGGATGGAATAGAGATGTGCGAGTACCCTGAATTTCCAATAGTCATAATTATCAATAGAGAATTCAGGAAGATTGACTTTGAGGCGTTTAGAACCGGGTGCCATGATATGCAGTTTTCAGAAACGAGATCTATTCAGTAGACCACCAAAAGTTTCTCCTCAGAAACTGTTGGTAAACAAAGTCAGTGGCCATTTGAACCACTGCTCTGATACCACTTCTTGGTCCCGAAACGAGTACAATCAGTGTATGGGGGGAAATACACTGATGTCAGATTTTTCTGAAAGACTCAGAAAAATGCTCTTACACTCTCAGTCAGGATTTCCTGAATTACTCGGTATGCTGAAGGTCCATAGGGATAGCAGGGACAGTTCAGTAACGAGTCAGATAAGCTGAGTGTGAGTAATGTGCTCGGAATCTCAGTAGAGATAACAAACCTACTGATTGCTTGGAAGCGAGTCAGTTGGACTACTATCTCAGTGAGCTAGAGTACGTGCGGAAAGTGAGCCCTTAGATTCTACTCGTTTTAGTTTCTGAAAACATTTTCTCTGAACTTGCTTAGTACACGGGTGGTTAAGGCTGAGTGCACCGTATTAAGATTCAGGATGATTGATTCAGTCCTGAGGATAAAATAATGCAGAATGTTCAGTTTATAATGATGACAGTTATGAACCTGAACAAA
This sequence comes from Prunella vulgaris, assembly GCA_026898435.1. Lineage (NCBI taxonomy): Eukaryota > Viridiplantae > Streptophyta > Magnoliopsida > Lamiales > Lamiaceae > Prunella > Prunella vulgaris. The sequence continues at coordinate 321,195 of JAPKLY010000403.1, forward strand.
ATAGTAAATCAGCACACAAGAGTCTTTTTAACGTGGTTCGGAGATAACCAACTCCTACGTCCACGGCCTGATTTAACAGGAAGTTATCCTCAAAACCCTAAGGATAGGTGCTTGGTTTTACGTGCCAAGGGACACGAGTAGCCAACTTTCTCTCTTAGGAACTGACCCCTGGGCATTTTACAAGTCCCAGTCCTTCTAACCAACCAATCTCACACCCTGAGTGGTTTGGTATTCTGGTTTCCAACTGAGATAGCTCTAGCAATACAAAACAATGCTAAATATTTGAGATATCGATCTAAGCAAATACAGAGTGAATCCTACTACAACACTAGGGAAATTTAATTGCAGAGTGTTGCTTATAGTATGCTTTGAGAGCTTGGATTCTTGAGAGTTTTCTCTTGGAAATTTCCAGTTAACCTTGAATGGGTGCAAGGTTCTCCATATTTATAGGCAAGATTCAAAATAGATCCGTTGAAGGAGATCAAATCAAATCTTTCCTATTTTGGGGTGGTTGCAGGCTAGAAATACTATTTGACCTAACCGCCATGCTTATTCTGGCAAGTCTATCCCATCGCCTGCAACTTTGAGACGCATTAAATGTTGCGCAGACTCCGTACATACGTGTCGAAAGATCATTGGCTCTCCGTTCTAACAGCTAGTTGACTTTCAGACATTTTTCCTTCCTTGTACATTCAATACTCTGAGTCTCTCGATAATAACTCTGTCTGAATGTTTGTCTTCATTGGAGTCTTACTGACATTCTCTTTGTCTCTTATCCCATAACATAAATATCCTTTTTGCCTTGGACTTGCATGGTTCAGGTGATCTGAACTACTGTCCGAGTCAGGTCTTATGTGTCTTCAGTACAGCCTGATAGATTATTCAGCCCAATATGTGTAACCTTTTTGCTTTGGACTTATATGGTTCAGATAAACTGAACCAAGGCCTAAGTCAGGTCTTAAGTGCATTCAGCACAGCCTGATAGATTATACTTACTCTTGACTGACTAAGTTCTGTCCTGAGTATGCTTAGTGTACTCAGTAGAAACATCAGCCGATGGTACTTCAGGATTGACTTCAGGACGGATCATCCGGCTTCGATCTTCAGCTTCAGATCAGGCAATCTTAAGCAAGACTGACTGACTCCTTCAGGATGGATTATACTTCAGACTTCAGTAAATTGGGTCGACTCCAATATTCTTCAGCCTTTAGCAAGTTCCTCCTGTACTAAATTTCTAACCTAACTATCCTGAACTATTTTATCCTGAACAGCTGTACTTAGGCAGATTCATCAGGGGTTTTGGGATCTAAGCAAAATACTCAGATTGTCACAACAAAGTGTTTGTTAAAATTCCTAAGATAGTGAGAATTACCTTAGTGAATTGGAAAGAAAATTAGAGGCTCTAATGTGTATCTGGGGAGACCTTTGCATGTTAGAGTGGCTTGCTAATTGATTGTACAATACCTCAATGCATGAGTAAGTGATACTTCACCATCTGAAACATAGGATAGTACACTAATACACCTCTCTCACAACTTGCTCACTTTGCAACCCAAGGTGATAGGTAGTTTACTTGTTTGACACACTAGTAGATGATAAATACCGTATTCCCTTTACTTGCTTTGTGTTTTCAAATTTGGAACAATAATCTTACCTTACAATCCGCCCTCTCCCTGTGTTCGATAAATAATAAACTTGGTTAAACTTGCTATTACAATAACGATCGTGTACACTTGCACGTATACACCAAAAGGGTAAACATTTTACATATCAACTATTGATTTTATAAACTTGTTAGAACAACGAAAGAAAATTTTCAAAGTGTTTTACGTGCTCAAAGTTATATCTTCTAATTGAAATCACTTGATTGTTAGATTTCGATTAAGTTATCAAAGATAGTAAAGAATAAATCTAGTATTTTTACTTAAAGTGGAATTTCAAAGCTCTAGTATTTTGTTACTCTATTGAAACTTCATAACTAGCTGATATCTTTGTCTTCAAAATCTCCTTGTGGTTTGACACTGGGTCTCCCGAGAAATTTATTACTTGAAATCAACTTATACTTGGGTACGTAACTCTCAAGGATCTATCAAGTTTTTGGCGCCCTTGTTTTGTGGAGAACTAATCCATCTGTTGTGAGGTTTTTCCTCACAAGTTAGCGAGTTCTTCTCTTTATCTCTTTAAGGTGTTTTATTTATTTGTATGCATAATTGGACTCTTGATATATAATTAGGGTCATAATTGCATCATTTTGCATCCATTTTAGCATTAAATTGATTGGTTAATGTGCATTATTGACCATAATATGCTATACATTGTGCTATTAACCCTTTTTGGCAAGGAAAGTGTGTTTTATAGGTGAAATCCAACAAAAACAAGGAAATCGTGATTATAGGGGATGAGATGATATGATCCGAGCAATGAGGAAGCTTAAATGACTCAAATGAAGACCCTAGGAAGCTTGGATGAGCCATAGGATAAAAAATGGACGCCGGAGAACTGCAGTTACCGAGCGTTGAACCTACTATGTTCGAGCGCCCCAGTGAAGATGATCGAGCTAAAATTCTCTAGAAGCCTGAATCTTTGCCGCTCGATCATGTGAAGTGGGCCACTCGATCGGCGATGCTCGAGCGGCTGCAAGAGGCTGTCCGAGCACACCTTCGGAAAATTAAGAAATTAAGGGCAACTTTATCTTTTCGCGCATTTAATGAGGGTCATTTTGGTCTAAGCATTGGGCACTATAAATACTCCAATGATCAGATTTTGGAGGGACTTTTGATCATTCTATTTTCATTAGGAAGTTTTTGAGAGAGCTAAGGAAGTTACCTAGTGGGTTTTACTTAATCTTAATACTTCTCTCCACAATTTCTTGTAATTCATCCGTTATATTTTTTATCCTTTAATTCCATTAGATCAGTCTCGTTATTAGCTACATTTCTACGGTCAATTTCGCATTTGGAGTTCCGGATCAAGACTTAGCATATTGAAGCTAGTAGGAGAGTATTTCAATTTCTTCATAATTGGTAAGATTCTTGTAATTTTCTTTCACAATAGTGATAATAATGATAGTTTGCTTCTTAATTGTTGTTTTGTATTCCCTATTAGCCATGGGCTAATCTCTTGATGCATTAGTGTATGAATACTATGGTGTAGTTTAGTGTTCTATAAATCCCATTCATGATTAAGTGATCTTGATTGATTAATTCTCTAATTTGATGATTTGATTGAATGGTTGGTGTAATCACTTGGATATTTAGAGCCTATATGAGTTAGCAACACATGAGAATTGAGTTAATACATGGATGTTCTTAATTGAATTTTGTGCATACCAAGTGTTTGTATTAATGATTTTATGTCAATGAGAATTGCTTAGAAGTTAAGAACCTATTGAATGGAGTATTTGGTGTTGTAGAGAGATCTAGGCACTTGATAGAGCTCATACCTTGATTAAGACATCAAGGGATCTTGCATGCTAGGATTGATAGGATACTAGATGAACAATAGTAGGATTACTCCAATGCACAACTCACACACACTTGCTCACTTATAAAAGGGTGATAGTTAGAATTTACTATTTCTTGTTGAAAGAGTAGATAGAAACCAAGAATCTTTACTTGTTTTCATAGCTATTACTTTTGTAAACAACACTACTAGCTTAATATCGCATCGTTTCCCTGTGTTAGATATTTTATTACTTGGTCAACTTGCCTAAGCCACAAAGTCCACATACACAAAATTGGCAAACAAATTTTTGGCGCCATAGCCAAGGAAATGGTTACTTTGTTAAGCTTGTTGTTTGTTTCTTTTTGTAATATTGTTGATTGATTGTTCCCTCTTTGTAGGTATATGCATACAAGAAGCCAAGGGGGAAGTCTAGTACCTCTTTACTTGAACATTGAAGCTAGTTTGAGAAAATAAAGAAGACAAGCAAGACTAAATCAAGAGATCATGGAGAACCAAGAAAATGAAGTTAGAGAAGAAGAAAACGAGGGACAATTTAGATCCCAAGTTCACCAAGGTGAAGAACACTTGGCTCAAAGAGAAGTTCCTCCACCTCATCCAAATCTAACCAATCCTAATCTACCATATCCACCATACCAACCACCAAATCAACCACTTAATTATCCCTACCACCATCCATACCCAAACTATCCTATACACCAACTCTACTACCCACCACCACCACAAAACTATCCATACTACCCATATCAACCACAACCACCTCAACATTATTGACCAAAAATAGCTCCTCACCATGACCATAACCTAAACAATGAACCACTCTTGAGGGATTACTTCGAGCCAAGGGTTCGTGAATTCTATGATGGGATAGAAAGGCCACCAATCGATGTCGACGATTTGAAATGAGCCAAAATCTCTTGAGGATGCTCAAAGAATCACAATTTGATGGAACTGACGAGAAGGAAGATCCCAATGCCCATCTTAGCAACTTCATGGAAATTTGTGATACGGTTAAGTATCAAGGCATGACGGATAATGAGAAGAGTCTCCGGTTCTTTACCTTTATCTTGAAGGGGCGAGCAAAGATATGGATGCAATCCATGACTCCTAAGGCTTCCACATGGTAAGAATTGAGCTCACAATTTTTGAAGAAGTTTTATCCTCCTTCCAAGATTCTTAAAGCTAGAGATGCAATCAAGATTTCTGCCAAAAATCAAGAGATACTATTTTGGATGCATAGGAAAGGTATCAAGGTTTGTTATTGGCTTGTTCTCAACACGGATTCAAAGAGGAAGACATCCTCTTAACCTTCACCATTGGGCTTAACGAGATGGACAAAAATTATTTGAACTCTTGTGCGGGTTGATCCATATGGATGAGGACGGTGCGTCAAGTGAATGATATCATAGAGAATATAGCCGCAAATGATTCTTTCCAAAGCCAAACAAGCGTAGGGACGGGCGATAGAGTCTCATTATTGGAAGAGAACATGAAGAACGTGATGATGATGATGTACGGGCATCAAAGCCCAAGCTCCTATGGCTATGCAAGTTAATGAAGTAGAGAGTGTTCCTTCACCCATGCCACATACTTAAGAGGAAGTAAGTTACATGGAAAGGCCACACTACAACAACTCATTTCCTAACAACCCAAGACCTTATGTTGCACCTCCATTCCAAGAAAAATATCAAGGGCAACAAGGTGTCCCATATCAACCAAACCAAGGCAATCCTCCATACAATCCAAACTTCAAGAGGCATAAGAATTTCTCATACTCCAATCCTAAGGGAGCTATCCAACTACCTCCGGGTATGGATCCCGGAGCAAAACTGGCCAATAATGAAGGGAAGGTAAATACAGACGAGACATTGGCACTCATTTTGAAGCAACTAGAGGAGATAAGACTAGACATCGTGAGGAAACATGAAGAAACACATAAAAAATTTGATGATATATGCAACTCGCAAGAAAATTAAATTAAAAGCATTGAGCTCCAAATGGGACAATTAGCTACCTCTACGAGTCCTCATGTGAACAAAGGTAAATTCCCTTCAACCACCGAGCCTAATCCTAGAGAGCATTGTAATGCTATTATTTCTTGTGTTGGATCTAATTGTGAGGAGGTGAAGGGGCATGCTATTGAGAAGTTTCATGATGAGTTAGTTGAGAAAGCTATGTGTAGTAAGGGGGCGGAGTGTGATGTGAAAGGGGGTGAGAAAGAGTTGGGGGTAGTAGTGAGAGTGGAAAAGAAAAATGAAATTGTGAAGGGGGTAGAGAAGTTAAGGGATGTGGAAAGAAAGGTTGGAGAAGGGAATGTGGAAGAGAAGGGAAAAGTGGAAATCTCAAAGGGTTTGAGAGATAAGTTGGATGATAGATTTTAAAAGTTTCTTGAGAAGTTCAAAAAACTATATGCTAATATGTCTTCTCATGAAGCGATTGAACAAATGTCGAATTATACAAAGTTTTTGAAAGATATGATGGCTAGAAGAAGGAGAATCAATAAGCCTGAGACATTCAAGCTCACTCCAGAGTGTAGTGATATTAAAAAGAGGCATCTACCTCAAAAGCTTAAAGATCTGGGTAGTTTCACTTTGTCATGCCAAATCAAAGGAAGTAAGAATATGAAAGCTTTGTGTGATATTGGTGCTAGTGTGAACATGATGTCGCTTTCCAATGCTAGAAGGTTGGACCTACATGATTTGAAGCCTACTTTGATTGATCTACATTTGGCGGATAGGTCAAAGGTAAAGAAACCTAAAGAAGTAAACTTTGTGCAAAATGATGATATATGTGAAATTTGTGCCATTAAAGGACATGTAACTAATGAATGCCCGCAAATTCTTATTTTCAAAGAGATGTGTCATGAACAAGTAAATGCATTGTCTAATTTTAAAAAATCATACACATCTGCATTTTTTGAAACATATAACCTAAATTGGAAAAATCATCCAAATTTTAGTTGGGAAAATGATACTGTTGCACAACCATTTCCCACCCAGAATAACCCTAAACAATTTCACCCAATATAATAAACCACAAACAAAAAGCCTTGAAGAAACTTTGCAAGCTTTTATGCAAGGACAAGCAACCATCAACAACCATGCATCACAAGCCATCAACGAGATTAAAATTACATTGTCTACTTTAACAAATTCCTTAAGAATAATTGAGAAATGAAAGTTTCCTGCTCAACCTCAACAAAATTCTGCTGGGCAATGTCAAATTTTTTCTGATGCACCAGAAAATGTTAATTTTGTCACCAACTTACGAAATGAAAAATTAATTGACAAGACAATCAACCTTAAGAAACAGGAAGTTGAGTCAACTCCAACCCCAAATAATGAAGATAAAAATAAAAGAGAAGATGGCAGTAAGAATTTAGAGCCTAGTAAGAAATCATCTTCTGCTCCTTTTTCCAAAATGATTACAACCAATTAAAAAATTGAACCAAAACCCTAAAATATTGGAGGTCTTAAAACATCTGAAAGTTAACATTCCACTACTAGATGCAATAAAGCAAGTTCCATCTTATGCCAAAATTTTGAAAGATTTGTATACTGTAAAGAGAAAACTACATGTTCAAAATAAGACATTTTTAACAGAAAGTGTAAGTTCATTTTTTCAACAAGAAACCCCTCCTAAATACAAAGATCCTGGTTGTCCAACTATATCTTGTATCATTGGAAATACAAAAATAGAACATGCACTTCTTGATCTTGGTGCGAGTGTTAACCTTTTACCATTTTCTATGTATAAGCAATTGAATTTGGAAGAATTATGGAAAACTACGGTCACACTTCAATTGGCAGATCATTCTATAAAAATTTCAAGACGTATAGTAGAGGATGTATTAGTGCAAATTGATAAATTCTCTTTTCTGGTAGATTTTATTATTTTGGACACATACCCAGTCTCAAATCCAACATCGATCTCAACAACCAATCTTTTTAGGAAGACCATTTCTTGAAAATTCTAATGCTTTAATAAACTGTAGAAATATATTTTTAAATATGTCTTTTGGAAATATGACTTCAGAGTTAAATGTTTTTAACATTGCCAAGCAACTACAAATTAGTGATGAGGTTTATGAAATTGATGTAATTGAAACAAGTACATTTGAACATTTGAAAACCTCATTTTCCGATCCATTAGAAAATTTGATAAATGATTATGTTTCGGATAACAGTACGGAGTTTGCTTCTATTCCTATGATTTCACAAGTTTCAAAGCTTAATGAATGGAGGCCTAAATTTGAACAACTATCAAAGTCTGAAAATGTTCCAACCCTGTCAAGCGAGCAACCACCAGTGTTAGAGTTGAAGCCTTTACCATCGAATTAGAAAGATGTTTTTTTAGGTGCTAATGATACCTATCCGGTAATAATATCTTCTAAACTAAGTCATACTCAAGAGCATAAATTATTAAATGTATTAAAGATTCACAAGCATGCAATAGAATGGTCTATATCTGATATAAAAGGAATTAACCCATTAATTTTTACTCATAATATTTATTTAGAGGAAAATGCTAAACCTTCTAGGCAGATGTAACGAAGACTTAACCGTATGAAGTTATTAAGCTCTTTGGCAATGGTATTATCTATCATAATTCTGATAGTAAATTGGTAAGTCCTACTCAAATTGTGCCTAAGAAATCTGGAGTAACTGTAGTAAAAAATGTAATGAATTGATTCTTACTAGGACTCTTACTGGTTGGCGTCTGTGCATTGACTAAAGAAAATTAAATTCGATGACAAGAAAAAATCATTTTCCCTTAACTTTTATGGACCAAATTTTAGAAAGAATTGATGGGCATGAATTTTACTGCTTCTTATATGGATATTCAGGGTATAATCAAATCACACTAGAAGATAAGGAAAAAACAACATTTACGTGGAACATTTGCATATCGTATGATGTCATTTGGATTATGTAATGCCCCAGCAACATTCCAAAGATGTATGGTAAGTATTTTCAGTGACATGGTTGAACATTTATTTGAAGTTTTCATGGGCGATTTCTTTGTCTTTGGAAATTCTTTTGATGATTGTTTAATTAAATTAGCTAAAGTCTTAGTTAGATGTGAGGAGAAAATTCATGTTCTTAACTGGAAAAAATGTCATTTATGGTAACTAAAGGAATTATGTTAGGCCACATTATTTCATCAAAACGAATAGAAGTTGACAGGACCAAAAATTTTGCAGTGTGGATTTATTGGCCAACACTTTTCAAGGACACACATGAGTTTTGTAAATCTTGTGATAGATGTCAGAGATTAGGGGGCATAAGTCGTAGAAACGTGATGTCATTAAATCTTATCTTAACTGTTGAAGTATTTGATTGTTAGGGAATAGATTTTATGGGTCATTTTAATCCACCATCTTTTGGTTATCAATACATTTTGGTTGGAGTCGACTATGTTTCAAAATGGATTGAGGCAATCCCTTGCAAAAATAATTATCATAAAACTGTAATAAATTTTTTATAGGAAAACATTTTTTCAAGATTTAGAATGCCTCTTGCAATTATTAGTGATGACAGTTCACACTTTTGTAACTAACCATTTCAGAATTTAATGAAAAATATGGAATCCATCATAAAGTGTTTACCTGTTAAAAACCTTTTTAGATTTTGATGTGTGCAAAACATGTATTCCAATTGAACTAGAACTAATATCTTGACTTGAGAAAATTGACTTAGAAAACTATAGTTGAAAGGAAAGTCTACAGATGTATATTTGATCACCCTACAACCATGTCATGACCCTACAGCTGTAATGTTTCTCTACAGTCAGTTTCTATATTTTTCAGGACCCTACAGCTGCAAAGTTCAAGACCCTACAACTGTCATATCCGTTTGAAGACTGAAGTACAAGACTTATTAAAGATTATCAAGACCCTTAAACTCAAATTAGTGTAGCAATTATGCACTCACTATAGAGCACTTAAGTGGATGATTTCACAGAATTTCTAATAGGTTAATGAAGACTAATTAAAGACAACCAGTATTATCAGAATGAAGACAAATAGTGCAATCAGTACTATTTTGTGTGGAGGATGAGGACCACTTCACACTGGCCTATAGAGAGAGAGGAGCCCTATCCAGAATTCAAATTTGAATCTCACAACGGATAAGTCACTCCAATCCATCTGTAAATAGAAGATGTTCTCAGAGGAAACAACAACAACAACCTGCACATACAGGCATTCAACCTAAGCAAGTCTACAGCCAACAAATTATAAGAGAGACAGATTTTATTTGTGATTCATAGGATAGTTGGTTAGGATTTTCTTAGAAAGAATCATTCTTTGTTGTTGTTCCCTCACCTGTGTGAGGTTTGTTTGTTTAACTCTTAGTGAGTTATATTTTGAGTGAATAGGATAGTGTCTCTTTTTAGAATAGTAATCTGAGTGAACCTAGTTCTAAGGGGGAATTATTTGTATTGATCTTTTTGATATGTTCTTAGTGAATTTGGCACCTAAGTGGTGTAACAGTGGATGTAGGAGGTCTTTTTCATAGACTCTGAACCACTATAAATACTGCCTATTTACTTGTTGTTATTTATTTTCTGTATTGCATATTTATTTATTTGTTACATTCATCATTGTATTTAAACTTGTGCATAAAAAATTTGTGTTTTCACAAAGGAACTGAACTCTACAGCTGTAGACTTCCTTAAGTCACTAAGCTGTTAAGTTTGTTCAAATTGTTTTTCATTAACAATTACACTAATTTTCGTTGCACATTAGAGTATTCTCAGTAGACTTTCTAGTGTGAGAATCTCTCTGATACTTTGTCTACAAGTTGTTTATTTTATTTTCAAGTTTTATAACTCTGCAGTTGTAGACTTCTCTAGTCAACAGTTGTATCATTTGTGGTCCATAAAACCTCTTGCACACTAACTATTTTTAAACTTTTAGAGGTTACTGTAAGGTTCTAGAATCCCCTCTTTTGAAAAAGTTTGAAAATTTAAAATTTTGATTTTGGACTCAAGGTCTATTCACACCCCCCCCTCCTCTGGAGCTTGACCACTTAAGGGACTAATAAGTGGTATCAGAGCACTTGGCTTGCCACTGCTTTGATCAGTACCTAGCTAGATCCTTTTTGTTTTTGAAAATCACACCTGCATACTTGCATGGCTCCAAAGATGGTGAAATCCATGGTTCCTATGTTCTTTGCTGAAGAATATGATGAATGGAAGATTAGAATGCAAGCTCACTTGTTAGTAATCAATGATGAAATGTGGTCTATCATTGAAGATGGCCCTATACCTATTGTGAAGGTCAACACTGCAGCTGATCAGTCAGCTGGACTAGCTCAGATCTTCCCCAAACCCAGAAGGGAATGGACAGAGGATAACAAGAGAAGGTCCAATCTTGACAATGTTGCAAAGAACACTATTTATGACTCACTGGATAAAATTGTGTTTAGCAAGATCAAAAACTGCAAAAGACATAAGGGAAAAGTTGGAAATGATTTGTGAAGGAACTGAACAAATCAAGGAAAATAAACTCATGATAGCAGTTCAAAAGATTGAGAACTTCAAGATGAAATCTGGTAAAACTCTTGAAAAGTTTGAGTAATGATTCATTATGATACTCCATGAGCTAGACTCACTTGGTAAAGATTACTCACAAAGAGAACTGAACATGAAGGTTCTCAGAGGCTTACCTTCTGAATGGGATATGAAAGTAATTGCCAATCAAAGGATTTATCTAAGATATCCACCTTTGAACTCTTTTCAGACTTGAAGGCTTATGAATTTGACATAAGTAAAAGAAAAGAACCTGATAATGCTAAGGTTACAGCTCTAGTAGCTGACAACCTTGCAGCTGCAGATTCTGATGATGAAGACTTGACTCTTTTTATAAGCAGCTCAAGAATTTTGACAAATGGACTAAAAAGAAGCAGGTCACACCAAATGAGGATTGAAATGTGACATCTACAACACCAAACTCAACTTATTTGTGTTATAACTGTAGAAAGTCAGGACATTACATCAAGGATTGTCCATACCCCAAAGCTAAAAAGTATACAGATGAAGAAAAGAGAATCAGAAAAGATAGAAAGAAAAAGTTTGACAAGGAGAGAATTAGAGCACTACTTTCAGAGTTTGATAAAAACCAGGAAGACTGACCATCTTCTTCTCAAAAGTCAACTGCAGACTTAGAAGACTCTGACTCTACTGATTCAGATGAAGAAGCCCTAATCTGTCTTATGGCTAAAGATGAAGAGGTATGCTCATCATCATCAAGTTATATAACAGAAAAGGATTCTTCCAGTGACATCACTACTATAAATTTGGGCTAGGAGAGCCCTTTTAATAACCGCTCTCCAAGATATTACTTGGAGAGCGGTTTAAACATTAAATTATTTAAAAAAAAAAGAAATTGTAGTAGAGCGGTTAAAAATTGCTCTAAAACATTAATTGGGCCGAATAATAAAGAAAGGGTGAGAGCGGTCAATAACCGCTTTAAAGGGAGCGGTTTACCACCGCTTTAAGTATCAGAGCGGTCTAAAACCACTTTAATTTAGTGAGCAGTTGCGTAGTGGCTTCAGATCAATGCAAGACTTTTCTCTCTCTTATTAGGGCAACCAATAATATATATATACATATATTATATACTCATCCTCCTTTCTCTCCAAGATACAAGCGGCGGTTCAAAAAATTTAGAAAAAATCTCAACTAAAATATGTGTTCAGATCTTCAGATCCGCCAACGTGTTTAGATCGACAATAGTATGCCAGAAAGAAGGAGCTCTCGCCGCCCCCTCATGGCCTCATATCGTCTAGCAGCATTGCATTCGTCGTAGATCTACGTCATTCGCCGTTCGAAGTTCCGCCAAGAGATGAGCACACTCAGCCGCTATCCACAATTGAAGCCGTCTTTACGCCGAAATACTGGAAAGTCGTCACCCAACACCATCACGCCCTTGAAATCCGTCGCAACCACCGGAAATAGCATCAGAAACCGCCTCCATTCGCCACCGATCGAACGCCCAACACTTGTTCCTGTTTGCCGGACATACAGCCGAAACTCACCACATCCACAGCACCGCCGTCGCCTCTTATCCGATTGGAAGTCGCCGGTAAGAAGGATAATAAGTTTGGGCCAAACTATGTCAAAATCATTGAGGCCCATTCACTGATAAAGGGCATTACGTATTTTAAGAGGGAGATGTTTTTTTATTCACTGGGGAGGCAACTTTCATTATTCATTATCTTTTCAGCAGTAGGTTTTTTTTTAATAGAGGAGCAGTAGGTTTTATTTGCATAGACACATTAGTTATGGTTTTTACTTTTGAGACCCAATTAATTTTTTATTTAGAATTCATAATGTGTTTTTTTTTTGTGTTAACCTTCTGTGTAATATTTTTATAATTTGTAAAGTTTATTTATTGTACGTTAATTTTTATTTTGGGAATTTTGGTTTTATTTTTATATAAATTCACAGGAAAAAAAACATGATACACTTGGAAAGCAGTTGATAAATGCTCTCTAAGTCAGAGCGGTTGAAGACCGCTTTCTAAGTGTTCTTCTTGTAAAGCAGTTTTTTAAATGCTTTCTTCACTTGGGGAGATCTCACTTGGAGAGCCCTTAATAACCGCTCTCTAAGAGCGAAAATAAGGGCCCTCCAAATCCATTTATGTACTAGTGCATGCTTAGTGCAATCCAAAGACTACAAGAAGAGAATGAAGATCTTAGAAGAGATAATCATATTGGAAGGGAACATGTTAAAGCTCTATTGGCTGGAGTAGAGGATGCTGAAAAGCAACTGCAGACTCTACAAGAACTTAAAGAAGGTTACAGTTGTCTGAAAAATGACAATGAAGAACTTTTCAATGAAGCAAGTTGTAGAGTTGTTGATTGTGCTGAACTAAAGAAAACTATCAGAACTCAAGCGATTATGATAGCTGATCTTGAAGAAAGCAATGCGTATTTTCAAAAGAAGTTAGATTGTTTTGGAAAATCATCCAAACAATTGAGGAAGATGTTGTCTGAACAAAGACATACAAAAGATTTAACCGGTATTGGTTATAATCCTTGTAACTGGATAAATCATTTGCAAAAATCAATTCCTAAACCAGAAAGGAAGTTCATCAAAGGCTCAACATCAACCCCTGAAGAAGTTGTAAACTCGATCCTACATCTAGAAGATTTGCAATTCTTGAATTCATTCAAGGATTTGTCACCTAGAAGACAACAGAAGATAAAGGAAATCATGAATGATACTGAGGAAGATGTTACCAACATGTTGCAAATCATGATCCTGAAACCAACTACAGAATCAACCATACAGTTAGAAGAAGAATTTTTCAACAAACTCAATCATGAAGGAAGACTCAACTTTGATAGATTCTGGAATGGAAATATGTCTGAATTGTCTCCCTCTTCAAACATTTTAAGAAGAGGATTAAGCAAGAATTGTAGAGTTGACAACACTACAACTCCCAAAAAGGCTTGGATTGCAAAGAGTAACACTGGAGGAAATCCAAAGCATTGGATTACTAAATAATTTACTTTATTTTGTAGGGATAAATTACAACCACCAAAAGAGAGATTTGGTATATAGACAGTGGTTGTGCAAGACATATGACTGGAGATAGAAGTTTGTTACAAGATGTGAAAGATCACAAACGTCCTAAGGTTATTTTTGGAGATAATGCCAGTGGAACAGCTAAAGGATCAAGAAGTTTGTTTAAAGGAAATGTTCAAATCAATGATGTCTACTTGGTAGAAGGCTTAAAGCATAATTTGCTTAATGTAAGTCAATTTTGTGACAAAGGCTACACTATAGACTTTACACATGACACTTGCATAGTCAAAGACATTGAATCCCAAACCAGAAAACTGACAGGAACTAGAATAGGGAATGTTTACATTGTAGAGTGGGACTCTACAACTGAAACTACCTGTTTTCTTGCTAACAGTTCCAATGAGGTTAGTTGGTTATGACACAAAAGGATGAATCACATAAACTTTAAAACCATGAATGAACTTGTGAATAACAGACTTGTAAGAGGTCTAACAAACACAAAGTTCAGGAAGGAACATCTATGTGATGCATGTGTTAAAGGAAAATAAATCAAGAAGACTTTCAAGAGCAAGACACACTCAAGCACATCAAGAGTACTTGAATTACTGCACATGGATCTTTTTGGACCCATAGAACCCGTAAGCATTAGTGGAAAGAAATACACTCTAAGTGGTAGTAGATGACTACTCAAGATTTTCTTGGACGGTTTTTCTAAGAAAGAAGAGTGGAACTCTACAAAGGCTACCAGAATTGTTGAGGAGGATTCAGAATGAAATTTTTTTGAAGATTGTGAAGATCAGATCAGATAGAGGAACAGAATTTACAAATCAAGTCATTAAAGAATATTGTTCTCTATATGGAATTTTGGATGAATACTCTGAAGCCAGAACTCCACAGCATAATGGTGTTGCAGAAAGGAAAAATAGAACACTCAAGGAGGCAGCCAGAACAATGATTGTTGAAGCAAATCTACCTAAAAATTTTTGGGCAGAAGCAACAAGCACATCATGTTATACACAAAATAGATGCTTGATAGTGAAAGATCATAAGAAGACTCCATATGAATTAGGGAAAGAAAGAACTCCTAATATCTCTGATCTACACATATTTGGATACAAATGCTACATATTGAATAATGGGAAAGAACAACTCAAGACTTTTGATTCTAAGTTAGATGAAGGTATCTTTCTAGGTTATTCTAATGTTAGTAAAGCTTTCAGAGTGTATAACAAGAGATTAATGATTGTAGAAGAATCACATCATGTTGTTTTTTATGAACAACATAGCTCCCCCGAGGGAATTATTGAAGACTCTAAGGAGGACAACTCTACAGTCACAAGTCAACAGCCATATGTTGAAATCAAAACTCCTGTAGAATTGATCAACAAAGGCTTAGGGACTATAATAGGAGAGTTACCATCCATAGAGAATGTTGAAGATCTAGTCTATGACAATGTTCTAATAGAAGTAGAAAGACCAACAATAAGACATGATGAGTCTGCAGTTGGTGAACCTACAGCTGTAGAGAACAATGATCAAAGAATAGAACCAGATTTGATATGGTTAAAATATCACCCCCCTGAGAATGTGATTGGAAACTTATCAGATGTTGTAAAAACTAGAAAACAAATCCATGAGACAATGTTTGCTACATTCCTCTCATCTTCAGAACCTACAAATATTCATGAAGGACTGCAGGATGTAAATTGGGTCATTGCAATGCAAGAAGAATTGAATGGTTTTGAGAGAAATCAAGTATGGGAACTTGTACCAAGACCTAGTAATCACAAAGTGATTGGAACTAGGTGGGTGTTCAAGAATAAACTTGATGAAGATTGGATTGTAACCAGAAATAAAGCAAGGCTAGTTGCTCTAGGCTATTGTCAATCTAAAGGCATAGATTTTTATGAATCTTTTGCCCCAGTTGCAAGATTAGAAGCTATAAGAATATTTCTAGCCTATGCTGCACATATGAACTTTACTGTCTATCAAATGGATGTAAAGAGTGCATTTCTAAGTGGTTTACTATTAGAGGAAGTGTATGTTGAACAACCACCAGGATTTGAGGAATCTACAGCTGAAGACATGGTTTATAAGGTTAGAAAAGCCCTTTATGGACTTAAACAAGCTCCAAGAGCATGGTATGATACCCTATGTGATCATTTGATCAAAAATGGATTCAAAAAGGGTGTAGTTGACAAGACCTTATTCAGATTACGAAATGGAAATGACATATTGTTTGTTCAAATCAATGTTGATGACATAATCTTTGGGTCAACCAATGAAGATTTATGCAGAAAGTTCTCTAAGCTCATGACAGAGAAATTTGAAATGAGCATGATGGGAAATCTGAATTTCTTCTTGGGATTACAAGTCAAGCAGTTGAAAGACGGAATTTTCATCAATCAAGCTAAGTATACTCAAGAGCTGATCAAAAGATTTGGAATGGATAGCTCTAGGCCTACCAATATACCTATGACACCTTCTGTGACTTTAGACAAAGATGAGAATGGCAAAAGTGTTGATGTGGCTAAATAAAGGAGGTTAATTGGATCATTACTATACCTTACAGTAAGCAGACCTGACATTATGTTTGCAGTAGGTGTATGTGCTAGATTCCAAGTTAATCCTAAGGAATCACACTTGAATGCTGTAAAGAAGATCATCAAATATGTCAAATCCACACAAAATCTAGGATTATGGTATCCTAAAGAAGGAGGAATTGAACTCATTGGCTACACTGACTCAGATTTTGCAGGCTGCAAGATTGATAGAAAGAGTACTAGTGGCATTTGTCAATTCCTAGGTGAAAGATTGGTGGCATGGCACAGTAAGAAGCAAAACACTATTGCTCTCTCTACAGTTGAGGCAGAGTACATTGCTACTGGAAGCTGTTGTGCACAAATCTTATGGATGCAATATCAATTACAAGACTATGGGATTGATACAAGAGAAACCACTATATTCAGTGACAATACAAGTGCTATTGCTATTACACAGAATCCAGTGTTACACTCTAGATCAAAACACATAGATGTAAGGCATCATTTCATAAGAGATCATGTTGAAAGAAAGGATGTGAAATTGACAAAGATTCATACTAACTTGAATCTTGCTGATATTTTCACTAAACCTTTGTGTGAATCAAGATTCTCAATCTTGAGAGGTAATTTGGGTATGCTAGAATTGTGAAATGACTCTGTGAAAATCACTAAATTGCAAAGACAAACTTAGAAACATGATAATTCGTTGAAAAGGAAATATGCAGCAGCAAATTCATTTAACTGCAGAGTTGTTAACTCTACAGCTGTAGACTAGGCATAGAACTGCAGACTCCTTACAAATGTAGACTTTCATATTCTGAAAATGTCAACTGCAAATTTACGGAACTTATAGTACTTTGTACAATTCTGTGAATTAAATGAGAAACTAAAAATTCAGAAACGCCAGTACTTTTGTTACAAGTATTTTGGATTATTCAACATTTTAATTAATAGAATGTTTGAATATGTGTATCATTTTAAATTGAATTTAATGATCATATGAGTTACTGATTTTGGACCAACTTAATTCCATAAGTTTTGGTTAGAAATTTTAAATACTCATACATTTTAAAAAGACAGTTATACCCTCCCCTGTCTTAAGCACGTGTAAGGAAAGGAATTTAGAGGATTCTTGATTCCTTTGACCTCACTTTACATTTTTGAAGCCCATTAAACACTCCCCACCCCTCACACCTCAAACCCCAAGCTGTGGCCATGAAGGTTATTTTTGGTGCACGGTTCGATTTTGAAGAACTGCAAAGATAGAACCCAACTGAAGCTATGGAAAAAGTGGTTAGACATATCATTAACCAGGGAATACACTATTGTCTCACTCATATCCCAAGTGCATATGATGACAAGATAGTGTTGGAATTCTACAAGAATACTGAGGCAGACGTGGAAAGAAAGAGATTTTCAGTTAAGTTGCAAGGTAGAACGGTTAATATTAGATCGAAGGATATTTGCAGAGCCCTACATTTAAGAACTGCAGGAGATTCTTATGACAACCTCAACTTTAAGGATGAAGATCAAATTTTTAGAAGAAGTTCACTACTGAAAAGCCATTTCCAGATAATTGGAAGAGGACATTCAAGAAGAACGACCTTGCAGTTGAGTACATTTATTTATATGAAGTCATTGATAAATGTTTGTTATGTAGAACGGGTGCACATGACACAGGAACTAGACTTATGTCTCATGATCGCCATAGATAAGGAGGTTCTTATTGATATAGGTGAATTACTTTTGAGAAATATGAGTAATGATGTGGTTAAAGAAGGAAGAAACAAAGGTTATGGTTTGTTTCTTAACTACATTTTGAAAGAAGTAGGTTGTACATTGTTCAATGGGCATTCTGGACAGCCCATACTTGTTCATAGAATTGTTTGGAAAGCAAATTTCAAGAGAGGAGCTGTGGATGCTCCTATGGCTATTTCTCAGAAGAAGAGAAAGAGAAATAAGGATTCAAAGAAGGAGAAATCTACAGCTGTTTCAAGTCCTTTGAAACAATATGAAAGAAAGAAGAAAAATGTGAAGAGAAAGTTGCTCTTAGTGGATGAAGCTACTAAATCTGAGGATGAAGTAGATAGAGAGAAAAGAGCAAAAAGATTTCATTTTAAGAGAACTGAAGAAGCTGAAGAGTCTGGCAAGTCTACAGCTGTAGACTTGACTAACAACAAGAAGAAATGGAAGAAGTAGAGGCTGAAGAAGCTCCAATTCTGATTGAACAACAAAGTGTTGTTTCAAAAGAAAGAATAGATGGCTTTGAAGAAGAAAGACAGAAATTTGAAGAATGGAAGTTGGTGAAGGAAGAGCTTGAGAAGCTAAATATTGAAGAAAGAAATTTGTTCCAGTGGGTTGTTGACTGGACAAATTGCAATGATGTAGATCAATTGATGATACCTAATTTTCTTGCTGAAAAGCTAATAAAGAACAAGGGAAAAGGTAAAGAGATTCTTGCTCAGACTGTAAAGCAGAAAATAACAAAGTCTGCAGTAGAAGCTTTAAGAGTTGCAATGGGTACAGAGATTGACCCTGAGGCACAATTCCCTGAGGTAGATTATGAAATTGTCAGCTCAGATAGAGAGGAAGAAGTGCCTGAGAGAATTGGTGAAGGAAGCACTAAAGTTTTTTATGTTGAAGGTTTATCTACCTTGGCTAAAGGTGCAGCCATATTCGAATCTGCAGGAGCTGGTGCTGCAGAGATAATTCCAATGGAAAAGGAAGTCTCACCTGTTGTTCAAGAAGCTGAACAAGAGAAGGAAAAAGAAGCTGAAAACGATGCTGAAAAGATGGTTCACCTTGCAAAGAACCAAAGGACAAGCCTGACAATGATGATGATGATGAAGGAAATGATGATGCACCAATGGGTGGTGCACAAGCTCAGTTTGAAAATGTTCAAACTCTACATACACAAGAAGCTGAAGTGAATGTGCAAATGGTAGAGGAAACTTCCAAAGAAATTGATGAAAGTGCAAAGGATTTGTCTAATCCTGTTGCAAACATTTTCAACCAACCCCCTCCGGCAATGTTTCCCCTAGATGAAATTTATCAGCAAGGAACTCCCCCCTGCAGAGTTACTCAGCCTTGGAAAGAGAGAATATTGATGATTATATGGCTGATTTCTCTACTGATAAGATGGAGGTTCATCTAACTCCCACCAAAAGAAAGGCCACAATTGAAGACTCTACAGCTGTAGAGTTGGCACCTAAGGAAGAATTGATGATCATGGAAGCTGAATCAGAGGAAGAAGATAGTGACTCACTTCCTAAGATGACTCCTAAGGAAGTGGTGTCAAAACTTCAAGGATTTGAGGAAACACTGAAAGGAATTGAAGCTGCCATTCTAAAAAAAGTGAAGACAATACCTGATGCAATCATTTATCAAAAAGTGAAGAAAGATGTTGAAGATGTGGTGAAGAAAGTTGAAAAGAGAGGAGTACTTGAAAGAAAGACTATGCAAGAGAATTTTAAGAAAGTCATTGATGGGTTAATTAATCAGAATGATGAGTTAAGATCCGAGTCTATGAAGAAAACATGAGAGATAACTGATCTCAATTCATCAATTAACACAATGAAGGATGACTCATTCAAGTTGAAGCTGGAAGTTCAAGGCATGAAGAAAGATGTGGAAACCCTGATTTCTGACAACATAGATATGGAAGAGGATTTGATGAAGAAACTGTCAACTATTTTGTCACATCTTGATGTTGGCAAAAAGGGGGAAAGTAGTCAGCTAGTAAAAGAACTAAGACAAGGTGATAAGAAGACTGAACAAATCCTGGAGAAGGTCAAAGGATTTGGTGAAGCTATATCAAAAGACTTTGAGGCAGCAAAGTCCAAAGATTTCTCAAAATGATTGGCTGAATAGTCTGAAACTGAGAGTGAGAAGAAGAAGAAGAAGAACTCACAAGGAAAGATCATTCAGTTGCCCAAGTCTGCAGCTGTTAAGTTGCCAGCTGTAAAGATGCATCACTCACAACTCTCTAGAATTTCTCTTGGTTATTGGGAAAAGACAGTTCTAGAATCAAGGGAAAGGAATAAAGAAAGGGAAGAAAAGGAAAGGCAAGAGTTGAAGTTATCCAATGTGTTGAATGTTCAACCTATCAGTCAAATTGCTCCTAAAGAGAAGGAAGAAAAGGAAGAAAAAGAGATGAAATCAGAATTTGATTTGTTAGGCATACTGTGATCAAGAAGATCAAGTTTAAGAAGGACAGATACCAGAAGTTTGAAGAGTTGAAAGCTGATGGAAATCTTTACAGAGGAGATAATGCTCATCTTATTGGAGGAAAGAAGAAGAAGACTCCCACTACAAAGAATATTTTCAGTTCAAGGAAAGAACAGAAAGATTTTGAAAGCTATGAGATGATGATGTTGATGAAGTACATAGAAGAAGATGAAAAGAACAGGAAGATGGTAGAGCAAGGAATCTTCAAACCACAGGATGAATCTGAAGAAGAAGATGAAGAAGATGCTGACCCTAAACACAAGAGGAGATGAAGATATGAAGACTACTGTATAGTTTAGACACTAAAACTTTTTAGTTTTTAGTCTAACTATCTTTTGTAAGCTATATCAAAACCTTGTTTACTTTTATGCAGCCTT
The DNA here is from genome assembly GCA_026898435.1 of Prunella vulgaris. NCBI lineage: Eukaryota > Viridiplantae > Streptophyta > Magnoliopsida > Lamiales > Lamiaceae > Prunella > Prunella vulgaris. The sequence continues at coordinate 342,340 of JAPKLY010000403.1, forward strand.
TCCTCTTGTTGTCTTATTTTGTTCTTTATCTGCTTTATTTTGTTATGCAATATCTTACTGCTTTTGTTTATGCTGTTTATGTATTGTTTTGATGATGTGTTTTGCCAACATCAAAATAGGGGGAAATTGTTAAGTACCTTTTTAGATTTTGATATGTGCAAAACATTTATTCTAATTGAACTAGAACTAATATCTTGACTTGAGAAAATTGACTTAGAAAACTATAGTTGAAATGAAAGTCTACAGCTGTATATTTGATTACCCTACAACCATGACATGACCCTACAGCTGTAATGTTTCTCTACAGTCAGTTTCTAAATTTTTTAGGACCATACAGCTCCAAAGTTCAAGACCCTACAACTGTCATATCTGTTTGAAGACTGAAGTACAAGTCCAAAACTTATTAATGATTATCAAGACCCTTAAGCTCAAATTAGTGTAGCAATTATGCACTCACTATAGAGTACTTAAGGGGATGATTTCACAGAATTTCTGAGAGGTTAATGAAGACTAATTAAAGACAACCAAAATTCTGAGAATGAAGTCAAACAATATAATCAGTACTATTCTGTGTGGAGGATGAGGACCACTTCAAACATGCATATAGAGAGAGAGAAGCCTTATCCAGAATTCAAATTTGAATCTCTCAATGGATAAGTCACTCCAATCCATCTATAAATAGAAGATGTTTTTAAAGGAAGCAACAACAACAACCTGCGCATACAAGCATTCAACCTAAACAAGTCTACAGCCAACAAATTCTAAGAGAGAGATTTTATTAGTGATTCATAGGATAGTTGGTTAGGATTTTCTTAGAAAGAATCACTCTTTGTTGTTGTTCCCTCAATTGTTTTATTATTTCTACTTAGTGTAGATAACTCTGTGTGAGGTTTGTTTGTTTAACTCTTAATGTGTTATACTCTGAGTGAATAGGATATTGTCTGTTTTTAGATTAGGAATCTGAGTGAACCTAGTTCTAAGGGGGAACTATTTTTATTGATCTTTGTGTTGGTCCCAAAGGCAGGTTTTAGTGAAGGAAACACTAAATCAACTTTAAGTATTGATCTTTGTGTTCGTCCCAAACCCTTTTTCAACTTAGGCTTATTTTAAAAACAGCAGACTACTTATAAGGTCATCTGGTTTTATAAATTGTGCGCTGTATATTGAGTCCGGAAATGATTTTGATGAAAACCCTTTTGAGTGATTTGTGCACAGGTAAGAACAGGAAATTAAAGAACACAAGACACAAAGATGTATAGTGGTTCGGACAAAAGGTCCAACTTCACTCTCCACAATTCAACTGGACTTGTGGGTCTCTCCACTAACTTTCTCACTAACTCACTCACTCACTTGAGAGTAAAACTCTCTTACAATAGTCTATGCTTAACAGCAGTCGACTTTCAGACAGCTTCTACAAAGCTTACAAAAGATTAATGTGAATGTAGAGTATTTTGAGTACGAGTAAAGAATTTGACAGAGTTTCGGCTAGTTTTTTTACATGATAATCCGTATTTGACTTCTTCACTAGTACTCTTATTTATAGGTTCAAGTCACTAGCCGTTGGGATTGACTAGAGATCTTAAATCCTATAATTTAGGAATCAATCAATCATTGAGATTGATTGAATGATTCTCGGAAATGTTTGCGATTCTCAATCAATCAAGTTCGTCCCCTTGATTGATTGATCTTCTATTCTAGGAATCTTCTTGTTGTCGCAAGTCAACCCTAGAGTGATTCCATAGAATCTGGGTGGAGCACAAGACTTCAGCTGATCTGTCTCCTCAGCTGATGTACCGGTCTGCTGGTATGTGGACCTCAGCTGATGTGTTGTTCTGCTGGTGTGCGCACCTCAACTGATATCTTGAACTTCATCAGGTGCCTCGGTCCTCATCTGATCTGGTCCTAGTCTTGTCAGCGACATGCTCTTCAGCTAATCTTCTGACTTCAGCTGATCTTAAACTCTTCTGATATTTAATTAGGGAAATAATTGCAGGTTTTAGCACTCATTTCTATATGCTTTTGGTAATATTATGTTCATATTTGACCCTATTATGTGATACTTTGTGTATTTAACCCTTTTTGGCTAGGAAGTTGTGATTGTAGGTGAAAATGAGCAAAATAAGGAAGAAACAAGCAAGATCGAGAAAACTCCAAATTTTGGAGTTGAAAAAAATGAAGAAATTACTGTAGTATGTTGAAGAGCTTGAAGAGAGGGTCGCAACGCAAAAAAGAATCGAGTCAATCGGAGTTCTAGAGCTCAAGATATGACAAAAACAAGGAAGTCACGCATTGACCGAGACTAAGGCCTCGGGCGACAAACGTTCCTTCTTCGGAAGACAGGCCTCGCGTGACCAACATCCCTGGAAAGACAGGAATTTGTCGAGTGGAGTGTCGACCAAGCTCAGGCGACAGTTGCTCGACTCTTGGACTACAAAAGTGCCATCTGTTGCGTAAGGGGTCGACAGACCTACAGCTCTTGGGCGACAGCAGCTCAGATTTTTCGGATTTTCAGGGTTATTTTCGTATTTTTGCGCATTTTAATGAAGGGCATCTTAGTCAATGATCCAAGGGCACTATATATACTTCCATCTCAGATTTTCTAAGGAACTTTTATCATTTTCTTAGATTCATATTCTCTCACTAGATTTGGAGAAGTTAGAGGTAGTTTCCAAGTGGTGTTCTTAGATTTCCATTTACGATTTCGACGATTACTTATGATCTACCGTTTGGATCGACGATCAGTTTTCTCCTGCATTCTTAGCATAGCTCAAGCTACATTTCTACCGATTGATTTTCAATTTCTATTGTCGGATCATTTTCTAGCTTCTAGAGGTAATCTTGTATCTTTTCAATTCCAATTGTAATAGGTAAATTCTTGAATACTTTGTATAATTCCTGGATAATGATGATTGCTATTGCTTCTATTTCTTTTATGTTTACCAAATTAGCCATGGGCTAATCCCTTTGTGTGTTGGTGTATGACTCCTATGGAGTAGTATGGTGAATATGTTGATCTTTTGATTGCTATGAATTGTTGTACGATCAATTCTCTATATTGATGGATTGTATGAATACCTTGCATGTGTAGTTGATCATAAGGGCCATTAGGAGATAGTCTCAATGAGAATTGGCCTATTTTCTTAAATCTTCTTGTACTAGGCCATATGCATGCCAAGTGTTTGATTAAATTCCTAAGATAGTGAGAGCTATACTTAGTGAATAGGAAGAACAATTAGAGGGTTTAATGTGTTCTTAGGGAGACCTCTTGCATGTTAGAGTGGCTTACCAATTGATTGTACACAATTCCATGGCATAAGAAAGTGATATCTCACCATATGAAACATAGGATAGTACACTAGCACATATCTCTCACACTCGCTCACTTTCCAACCCAAGGTGATAGGTAGTTTACAAGTTTGACGCACTAGTAGACATAGATACCAAATCCCCTTTATTTGCTTTGTGTTTTTGAATCAAGAACAATAGTCTTCCCTTACAAATCCCCGTCTCCTTTGGGTTCGATATAAAATAAACTTGGTTAAGCTTGCCATTGCAATAACGATCGTGTACACTTGCACGTAGACACCTTTTGGCTAAACAAGTTTTTGGAGTCGTTGCCGGGGAGACAGCTAGTTTGTTTGGTTGTTAGATTTTTATTCTTTGTTTTCGATTTTATACTCTTTGTGTGAGAGTTTTGATACTTGTGGTGATGTGTGTTTACATGTCTTTTCTTTGTTTCTTTGTGTGTTCTTATTCATACTTGGTGAGTGTTGATACTTGCTTATTTTTGCAGGAGTAAGCTCAATTGAGATGGACGAATACAACCATTACTCGTATTCTCCACAATATCTATATCCTCCTAATTCTTATACATATCAACCTCACTCATATCAACCACCACCTCCACACGAAATTCCTTATCCTCCTAACCCTTACTTTTATGAGGATCCATATTCTTACACATTACCCGCTCCTATTCCTTCAAATTATGAAGAAGCTCCTCAAAGCTATATTAATGATACTCTAGTTTATATCCTAAATTAACTTGAAGAAATTCGAAAGGATGCCAAAAGAAGCTTTGAGGAAACTAATGAGAAGTTTGATAAAATTTTCAAATCTCAAGGAGATCAAATCAAGAGCTTGGAGCTCTAATTGGAGCAATGGACCAAACAAGCCCAAGAGATTTGTGAAGAAAATTTGGAAGAGGAAGATGGGGGTAATGTAGATGATGAAATGGAAGATAAGGAAGGAGAAGATTCAAGAGGAGGAAAAGAGAAGGATCATGAAGAGGAAGATGAATGTCCACTTATGGACATGAGCTCCACGGAAGAACAACAACAAAATGAAGTGGAAGAGGAGCCTATAATTGAGATAAGTATTTCTAAACCATTAGTCTCTTCCACTTATGCTTACTTTGATAATGTTGTTTATATTGATTACGTCTTGCCTCTTGATATAATTGATCATAAGTTACAATTGCGGACCCTCTTGAATATATTTGATAGTAAGAGATGGGGGTGGATTGGTTTAAGAAGAGAAGAAGAATTTTCATGTGCATATAAGTATAAATTGAAAAGGAAAGTGGGGGTTTGGAGTAGAAATCCTACATGTTTCCTTAGTAATGATGCTTTGAGATTGTTTGATGGGGAGGAGGCAAAATATCCTTAGCCATTTAGCTAACATTGGTGTCGTCAGGCTAGGGGACGTTAAATCCAAGCGCTAGATGGGAGGCAACCCACCCTTATTTCCTTTTGATATCCTTTGTTAGTTAGATTTTTGTTTTGGTTTTCATGATTTTTGGATTTGGAAGTAAGTTGTGCTATTTTCACTCTTGATTTTTACTTGTGCTAAATTGGTAGTTTGGGGGAGTTTGTATTGAGATGGTAGAATTTGTTTTGGATAGTGTTGTGCATGATTATATTTAGATTTGTGCTTTAATTGCTTAGCCTATGCATATTCATCATTCCGTTCCAAACTTTTAGGATTTACAATCCGAAAAAGTTTGGGGGGTGTGATTATTCTTAATATTGGCTATTTGATATTGATTGATGATGTTTGTGGTGTTTAAAAAATTGTTTGAAGTGGTGTAGAAAAATTAAATTCGGAAATGTTGAAAAAAGTGCTCTGTCCGAGCGGGTTTCTTCTTGTGCTCGAGTGGGAGCCTTCTTACGTCCGAGCGGATGGCTACAGCCCAGGGCAAAAAATCCCACTCCCTCAGGAGCTGTCCGAGCGGCGGTGGTCACGTGACCGAGCGCAGCACCCAAGGTAAGTCATCTTGACCATTTTTCTTGTATTGACCACATATTCTTCCTGCACCATATTTTACACCACATTCTTCCACACACACTCATCCAAAAACACATGAGAAGAGGAGAGGAAATTCTTGGAACTCAAGCTCTACATTTCTACTCTTCACCTCCTTCCATAGGTATGTTTTCTATACTCCTTTCGTACTTATGCTTGTCTTCTTACTTCCTTTTCCTCATTTTAGTTTGTTCTTGTGTGATTGCTTATTTAGATTGTAGTTTGATTAGGATTGCTATATTGAGCTTAATTGTTGATTCTTGTTGTTTTGAGCCTTATTGTGCATTGCATGATTCTTGCCTCCACTCCTTTGCCAATCTTTTTAGACCCTTGGTCCAAAAAATTTTGGGGGGGTGTGATCATTTCGTCATTCTCATGGCAATGCTATGTTTAGATTGATTTTTGGAAGTATTCTTATGATTTGATGCCTATTGTAGTGATGAACCCTTGTTTTGCTTGTTTATTTTTGGCCATATTGTTGCTTGTTTTGAGTAGTGAATGCATAAGATATGTTTACCGTTGTGTGAGTGAGTTGAAAGTCTTGATTAGTGTAGTGGATTTATTGCTTAACTCTTATTGATCTTTGATACTATTGATTTCATAATTCTTGAAATTTCATTGATATGAGCATTTTTTATATGATATGAGTCATGATCACCCTATACCTGTGAGATTTGAGCCAAATTATGCCCATTTCAATCTTGAACGGATGATTTTCTTTGATGTGAGTTCCACACATGTGCATTATACTCTAGAACTTGGCTTGAGTCTTGTTTGAGGCTACATTAGACATTGATTTCACATGATATGATTTGAGGCCATCTTTTGGTTTTATATTGAGCTACTTTGCCCTATGAGCCTACCTTGATATTAATATTCATTGCTTACCATTTTGTGCCTATTGACCTTTCCTTTGGCTAACCACACTTTAAGCCATTTTCCTTCCTTTTTGGAACTCTCTTGTCCTTATGATTAGTAGAGTGAAAAGAAGGAAGGAAGATTGGTGATAAGATGAAGAAATGGGTGGCCAAGGTGGGAAGATATTCAAATATGCAAGGATTGATGCAAAAATGTGCAAAGGAAAGTGCTAAAAGAGCTTTAAAGAAAAAGGTTGACTTTTCATGAAAAATTGGTCAAGTTTGACCAAAGTGTTGTGAGTATGTTCACAATTTTGCAAAGGGAAGATTGATGTTTAGAAGTGTGATTTTGAAAAGAGCATGAAGATGAGATTGCTATTTGTATAAAGAGATGATATACATGATGATTCCTTCTGTGCTTTAGTAATCATACTTAGTCACTATTATCCATATGATCCTTCCCTACCAAAGAGCCAACACTACAACCTTTAAAAGTCCTCATTGATGTGTGAACGAATTGTCATTCCAAGTGGTGGAGAATGTAGACTTGAGCCAAGCCTATGGTGGTATTTGTATCATTGTGTGATGTATGAGTGAGCTTAAACACTAGAGGGTTGAGTGAAACACCTACCTTGAGAGGATTATGACTGATTGAATTGATATTGTGTTTATTGATTTGATTTTGATAGTTGATTGAATGATATTGTATCTTAGATTTGCTAGATATTGAGTGATGATTCTATGGCATTGATCTTTTGCTTGATGCTTCATACATAAAATTATTCCCCTATCTTATCGCTTCGTTGCTCGAGGCCGAGCAACAATCTAGTTTGTGGGTGTGATTAGGGTCATAATGGCATGTTTTAGCACTCATTTCTATATGATTTTGGTGATATTATGTTCATATTTGACCCTATTATGTGATACTTTGTGTATTTAATCCTATTTGGATAGGAAGTTGTGATTGTAGGTGAAAAAGAGCAAAATAAGGAAGAAATGAGCAAGATCGAGAAAAGTCCAAATTTTGGAGTTGAGCAAAATGAAGAAATTACTGTCCTATTTTGAAGAGCTTGAAGAGAGGGTCGCAACGCAAAAAGAATCGAGTTAATCGGAGTTCTAGAGCTCAAGATATGATAAAAACAAGGAAGTCACGCATTGAACGAGACTAAGGCCTCGGGTGACAAACGTTCCTTCTTCGGAAAACAGGCCTCACGCGACCAACATCCCTGGAAAGATAGGCATTTGTCGAGTGGAGTGTCGACCAAGCTCAGGCGACAGTTGCTCAACTCTTGGACGACAAAAGTACCATCTGTCGACTGAGATGTCGCCCAAGTGGTCGACAGACCTACAGCTCTTGGGCGACAGCAGCTCAGATTTCTCAAATTTTCAGGGCTATTTTCATATTTTTGCGCGTTTTAATGAAGGGCATCTTAGTCAATGATTCAAGGGCACTATATATACTTCCATCTCAGATTTTCTAAGGAACTTTTATCATTTTCTTAGATTCATATTCTCTCACTAGATTAGGAGAAGTTAGAGGTAGTTTCCAAGTGGTGTTCTTAGATTTCCATTTACAATTTCGACGATTACTTTTGATCTACCATTTGGATCGACAATCAGTTTTCTCCTGCATTCTTAGCATAGCTCAAGCTACATTTCTACCGATTCATTTTCCATTTCTATTGTCGGATCATTTTCTAGCTTATAGAGGTAATCTTGTATCTTTTCAATTCCAATTGTAATAGGTAAGTTCTTGAATACTTTGTATAATTCCTGCATAATGATGATTGCTATTGCTTCTATTTCTTTTATGTTTACCAAATTAGCCATGGGTTAATCCCTTTGTGTGTTGGTGTATGACTCCTATGGAGTAGTATGGTGATTATGTTGATCTATTGATTGCTATGAATTGTTGTATGATCAATTCTCTATATTTATGGATTGTATGAATACCTTGAATGTGTAGTTGATCATAAGGGCCATTAGGAGATAGTCTCAATGAGAATTGACCTATTTTCCTAAATCTTCTTGTACTAAGTCATATGCATGCCAAGTGTTTGATTAAATTCCTAAGATAGTGAGAGTTATACTTAGTGAATAGGAAGAACAATTAGAGGCTTTAATGTGTTCTTAGGTAGGGGTGTGCAACGGTCGGTTCGGTTACCGAACCAAATCGAATTATGATAACCGAAACTGAACCGAATTAAGGTAAAACAAACCAAAACCGAACCGAATTCATACGAAACTGAATATAAACCGAACTGAATATTTTGGTTCGGTTACGGTTAAAACTGAAATAACCGAAATTTTTTTGGTTTGTCCAAGTATCCGAAATAACCTGGCCTTTTTTTTCTTATAAGAAGATACGTACAACAAGAGCAATATATACATTAGGAAAAGAATCAATGGCAGCCCTTAATTGCTTAATTAAAATGGGAAATCAACAATTAATTAGGAAGGAGGGCGTGGGGATTAGAAGTTGGGGAATCAACAATTAATTAAAATGGGGAATCAACAATTAATTAAAATGGAGAATCAACAATTATTGAGATTAGAAGTTGGCACAAGATTCATTCTTTAGGTCCTTCAAGATTCAATTGAAAAAAAATAAAAAAATAAAAAATAATTTCTTACCGAATCCATTTGATTTGGAGTAGGGCGTGGGCGTGGTGGTTTGAAAGAGGTTGGAGGCGGAGGCAGAGCGTCGCCGCGTCGGGGTGGAGGTGGAGCGTCGCTGCTTCGGGGAGGCGGAGCGTCGCTACGAACGTCGTTGCGAGCGTCGCCGCGTCAGGGTGGAGGCGGCGCTTCGCCGCGAGCGTCACCGCGTCGTCCTGGCGGCTGATTGGGTGTCGCCGTGGTAGATGCAGGTGGGCTTGGTGGTGCCGGTGGCTGGTGGAGGCAGGGCAGATGATGGAGGAAGAGGAGGAGTGCGGCGGCTGCTGCTTTCAATCTACGTTGGAAAATTGGAAATGGGCAGATTAGGTTAAAGATTTAGGAAGTTAGAGAGTTATGAGTTAGGATTTTTATTTTATTTATTAAATATAAATATAATTTATTAAAAATATATATATATATATTAATATTTATTAAATATAATATTATTTCGGTTTGGATTCGGTTAACCGAAATAATTTCGGTTATTAACCGAACCGAACTGAAAACCGAAATTCTATAAAAATAATAACCGAAACCGAACTGAATATTTTGGTAACCGAACCGAATTCATAATTCGGTTCGGTTTCGGTTAAAAACCAAATTATGCACACCCCAATTCTTAGGGAGACCTCTTGCATGTTAGAGTGGCTTACCAATTGATTGTACACAATTCCATGGCATGAGAAAGTGATACCTCACCATATGAAACGTAGGATAGTACACTAGCACATATCTCTCACACTCGCTCACTTTGCAACCCAAGGTGATAGGTAGTTTACAAGTTTGACGCACTAGTAGACATAGATAACAAATCCCCTTTATTTGCTTTGTGTTTTTGAATCAAGAACAATAGTCTTTCCTTATAAATCCCCGTCTCCTTTGGGTTCGATATAAAATATACTTGGTTAAGCTTGTCATTGCAATAACGATCGTGTACACTTGCACGTAGACACCTTTTGGCTAAACAATATTCAACTCCAGAGAATTCAGTGTCAGCTGCTTATGTCTTCTATCTTTTAGAATCTGCTGAGTCTTCAAAGCCTTAGCTTGTCTTCTTTCCTATGAATGTTCTGGATCGTCTAGGCAGCAAGGTCTGTTCCCCCTTACTAAGAACCTATCTAATCTTAAACTATTCATCAGCTGACTAACAGGTTCAGCTGGTCCTATTACATGCTGAGTTAGTTTGTTTTATCATCAAAACATCTAACAAGAATATCCTAACAAATTCCCCCTTTTTGATGATATCAAAACCAACTCAGCTAATCTCAAAAGATAAATGATTAAAGTCAAGATCAAATAGGACAAAAAAGAAGATCTTTAGATAAGATCTCTTAGACAAAATTAAAGGAGCAGCTGACAACAAGAAGTTGTATGAAAATTTAAATACTTCATTAAGCAAAAGAAGAGTTACAAGAAGGTAGGCTCCCTAACCTCAGCTGACTCAGCTGGACTATTACATCGGGGATCTTCTGTTGGCGCTTGGCACTTGCATCCAATCAAGGAATATCTTCTCAATGGCCTTCTGAACAGGAACAGATGAATCCGGAAGGGTTGGAAGGAAGTGAGTCACCATTCTCATCCAGATCTTTTGAATTTCTTTCCACTCGGGCTTACCACTTTCATTAGCTGGCATGGGAAAGTACTCTAATTCAGGCAAGTAAGGCTGTGCATGCGGTTTGATCATTGTTTCAGAGATGAACCTTGAGAAATCTGGAAAGTTTCCCTGCAGCCAACCTCTAAACTTTACATTTTTCTCCCTTTCTCCTCTGGTATCCTCTCCTCTAAGGATATAGAAATGAATACATGTTCTTGCCTTTATTATCCTCCAGAGGGCAATCTACTCAGCTGACATATCCTTGCAAAACATTTCAATGGGAGCATCGACCAGAGGATCATTAGGATCGGGTACAAACCTTCCACCCTTCTGTCTTCTGGTCTGAGGTACCACTTTTCCTTCTTTCTTCAGACTCCTCTGATATCGTCTCTCCAATTGATCATTCATTTCATGTTCGTGTCTCTTGTTCCTCTATTCTGGAGTTTCCTTCTCTGCCAACTGTAACTCCTTGGCAAGTTTTGCATCCAGCTCAACGTGCATAATTCTCTTATGTTTCTCTCTAGCTTCTTCTACCTCCTCTTGCGTTTGCATGGCCTCAGCTAATCTCTGATCTCTCATTTCTTGAGACCGCTGCTGTGTCAGGCTCCTGTCCTTGACATATTCTTCAACAGTTTGGATCCTAGCTGAAAGAACATTGTTGTTGTCCACCACTAAGGCATTCAGAGTAGCAATCTCAGCCTTTAAAGTAGCACTCTCAGCTTGCAAAGCAGCAATATTAGCTGAGTTCTTTTCTTTCCCCTTTTTGAGGTCCTATTTGAGGTCCTCTTGACCTTGCTTGCACTCTGCTACCTCTCTCTCCAGAGATGCACTAAGCTGACTAATCTTTTCAGCTTCAGCCAAGGACAAAAATATCGGTATCGATGGAAATATCGGTACCTTAAATTTATGGATATATCGGTGGAAATATCGATATCGAATATCGATATCGGTAGAAATTAGAAAATTTATGGAAATTTTGTTAAATAATGTAAATTTAAGATGAAATTTTAGATAATGTTATTACTAGCCTTAATACATATATTTAACTAAAAAAATCAACAAAATGAGAATTTTACGATAAACATATCTATAGAATATACATAAGAAATATAAAATGATACAACAACTGTTTATAAATATTGAATATTTGACAATGAATATCAAAATGATGACATATGAGGCTTAAATATAAAGTTGTCAACCGATTTAACTCCAAAAATAAAGTTGAAACAACTAAAATTGAGTGACTCAACCTTAAAGTTAAAAAATTAAAAAATAAATTATAACCGATATTTTACCAAAATTTACCGATATTTTATCGATATTTACATGATATTTCTCGATATTTTGTAAAACATGAACTATAATTCACCGACATCGATATCAATATCGATATATCCCAATATTTACCGATATTTACTGACATTTTACCGATATTTTTGAAAAAAATCGTTCCAGAGGATATTCATACCGGGGGTGTTAAAAATCTAAAATTTCGGCGAAATATCGGCAAAATTTCTAGAAATTTTCATCCTTGGCTACAGCAGAGAAAGAAGCGGTGGCATCATCAATGAAACCTTGTGCAATCATTTCAAAATGCTTCCGAGTAACTTATATCTCGCTCTGGTGGCAAATAGACTGTCCTTAAGATTTTGCTGCAGCTTATTCCTGTGATCCAGCAACACTTGATGTACATGTTTTTTAACCAGAGAGGGGGCAAGAGTTTTTGCAGCCTTTAGAGTGGCCTTGACTTCCCTGATATGATCATCAAAATAATCATGCATTTAATCTGTATATCAGGAATCACCTGATCATCTTGATTGATTTCAAAGTTCTCTGCTGGAGGGTTGTAATCTGACTCCACTGTCTTTGGGCAATCAAGAGCAACTCCATCTTTGAGTAGCAGAGCTCAAGCCACCTTGCGCAAACCTTCAGGCAAGGTCAGCTCAGATGGAGCTTTAACATCCAAGGCTGCCATCAGAGCATCCTCCCAAGTCGTGAAGGTGTCTTCACCCATTTCCTGAACGAGAGCCAGGAAGAAACTGACGGGACCCTCTTTATCCTATCCCCAGGCAAGGCCTTCAGCCAAAAGGTTTTGGTAGGATGGGTAATGGGATAGTTCAGGAATATAAAAGGAAAGGTGAGCAAGGGCAGTAACTATCATGCCTCGTTCCAAAGGTCCTTTAGGACGAAGATTTGTGTAAGTGGCTTATTGGGCATGATCAGTAGGGAAGGTAGGGCATTCTAGGTTTATGGGCTCTGGGTTAAGGGGTAGGGGTTCAGCTGCTGGCTCATCAGAGGCAGTCACATCCTCTGGTTCATTGCCAGCTTGGATTTATGAAAGAGAGGGATCAGCTGGGGATGTAGAGTGAGTAGAGGTTTGGGGGATTGGGGAATTATGTGGTGAAGGGGAGTGTGAGAGATTTTGTGTAGGAATAGATGAAGGGGTAGGTTGAGATGACCTGATTGGCTGAGCATTGATGGGTGATTCTGCTGGAGATGCCTCTTCAGTAGACTGAACTACTTCTGTATCAGCATCAGTTGCCTCTGTTGAATCCTCCTCTTCAGCAGTGTGAGAGACTGACTTATCTGCTGAACTAGATGACCCATCATCCTGATCTTCATCAGTTGGCTCATCTACAAGCAATGTAGGCTTAGTAGCAAAAGATCTCTTCTTCAGTATGCTCAGAGGAACAGTATCTAGCTTTTCATCGTCTGAATCATTAAAAGAGAGCTTCCTCTGAACAGGGGTGTTGTCCCTCTTGGGCTTCTTCTTCTTCTGAACCCGATCAGCAGGTTCCTTGGCCTTCCCCTTCTGCTTTTTCTGGGCACCAACAGAAGGGCCTGGAGCAGCTGCTGCTGGAGCAGTCTCAGAATTTGAATCTGGAGCTCCCAAGGACTTGAAATTGTTCCCCTTAATGAACTTAGAGTGGTTGTAATCAACAACCCACTCAGCATCCCACTCGTGCTCTGGCATCAGATGACTCAAAATTATGGTAATTTTGGTAGCCATAGAGCATTTGGACTTGAGTCCATTGAATTGCTCATTGTCCACCGTCTGCCTTGTGAATCTCTTTGATTCCTGCTCCAACCTAAACTATAGCAGACCCAGTCTACTTGAACCCCATCGAGAATGGTGCGAGCAACACTTAGGTGGAGTTTGGTCAAGGCATCCAAACTCCCCTGCTCTGCTAGAATCACTTTGTTGACAATATCCATCAAAAATCTGTATCTCCTCCTGAGCATATTCTTCTTCAAACCTGAAGTCCTGTTCCGTTGACTCCTTCTCGCCATCATTTGGAACGTCGTAAGATATTCAGATTCCTTGTATGTCTGAGGTAAAACACCAGTAGAAGGCAAATAAAAAATTTCTGCAGCAGCCTCCTTGGTCAAGGTAACAGTCTTCTCATCTAAATAGATCTGATGGCATTGTTCCTGAATTTGGCTTTGAGCAGAAAATGTAAGGCGAAGTAGTTGAGCGTCTTATTGTCCTGCGGCACCATGGAAATGAAGGTTCACAGATTAAGCCTCTGAAGTAGATTCAAAATCTCTCGGATTTCTGGAATCCGCATCGTCTTGTAGTCCACAATTATTTCAGCGTACATATCCTCAACTAGCGCCTTCCATGCCTTAGTATCCATAACTCAGAGCAAATATTAGTAACAGAGAGAATTGAAGAAATGTAGGGTAGATAAAATTTGCAAAGAGGAAAAGTCTTTGAAGGAAGTTAAAGGAATTATATATAGACAAATCGATTTAGAAGTTGAGCAGTTTTTCCAAAAAGAAACCGATGAAAATTGATAGTGGATGGACTTGTTACATCGCATAAATCAACGGTCTACATTAAAAGACCTTTGAGATTTTTAGGGGTGATGCGTAAGTGTCAGGTTTCGAAAAGAGTTTGGCCGCCCAATAATTCTGTCTTTTAGAAAAAGGTAATGATTAAAAAATTTTGCAAGGTAATTTGGGCGGTGAGAAATTAATTACCACTGACACCGAATTTGGAAAATGATAAATCCCAGATTTTTCGAAATAAAAAAAAATTGATTGCCAATTTTCTAAAATTAATTTTAGAAATTTGGGATTTATCCAGAATTTTGAAAAGATTTTATTTTTCAAAAAGTAATTTGAAAAACATAGGAAGAGTAAACTTATCAGGTAGCTGACATGGCAAGATCAGCAGATAAGAAGAATCTGCCAGCAAAAACCTCTTCTGCTCATCTGGGGTTCTAATATCATCTGATATGGATCAGATGAAGGGAAATGGCCTTGTTTGATTCTCTTGACTTATACCTGTATCAAGTTAGAAATAACATGATAGGAAAAGGACAATAAAACTTAAGAAGACATACCAGACCAGCTTACTTAGAGATCAGCTGATTACCACAGAAGATTCCCCTTCAGCTGAACACTTTAGAAAACTTTTTCTGCCTTTCTTAAAGAACTGCCTCTCCATCTACCATCCCTAACTCAGCTACTAATTCTCTGAATCTGATCTCAGCTAAAGGTTTGGTAAGCACATCTGCTCTCTGCTTCTCAGTGTGGATCTTCTCCATCCTGATGTCACCCTTCTCAGCATGGTCTTTAAGGAAATAATGTCTTATGTCCACATACTTACATCTGGTATGGAGAACTGGATTCTGAGTAATGGCTATTGCACTTGTGCTATCACAAAAGATGGGGATCTCTTCTGTAACCACGTGGTAGTATCTCAGCTGTTGTATGATCCAAAGCAGATGAGAGCAGGAACTACCAGCAGCCATGTACTCTGCCTCTGTTGTGGAAGTAGCTACTGAGGTCTGCTTCTTGGAAAACCAAGAGATCAGCTTACTTCCCAAAAACTGACATGTGCCTAAAGTTGACTTTCTATCAATCATGCACCCTTCATAGTCAGAATTTGAATACCCACTCAGCTGAAAGTTGTCATCAGCTGGGTACCAGAGGCCCAGATTGGAAGTACCCTTCAAATACTTCACAATCTTCTTAGCTGCTTCCAGATGAGACTTTTTAGGGTTCACCTGAAATCTTGCACATACTCCTACACCAAAGCTGATATCAGGTCTGCTGGCAGTGAGATACAGTAGAGAATATATAAGTCCTCTGTAGTGTGTCTGATCTACTTTCTCGCCAGCCTCATCTGGATCCATGCTGATGTTTGCCATCATTGGAATCTTAGATTCTCTGCTGCTACTGATTCCAAAATTTTCTATCAAATTCTTGGCATACTTAGCTTGGCTGATAAAAGTTCCATTGGACATTTGCTTCACCTGCAGCCCAAGGAAATAGGTCATCTCTCCTGTCAAGGATATGTCAAACTTGCTTGTCATCAGTCTGCTGAACTGATCACACATCTGCTTGTTGGGAGAGCCAAAAATGATATCATCCACATAGATCTGCACCAAGAGGATATCATCTCCATCTTCTTTTCTGAACAAGGTCTTGTCTATCTTTTCTTTGCTGAACCCGCTGTCCAGCAGAAACTGAGACAAAGTATCATACAATGCTCTAGGTGCCTGCTTTAGTCCATATAAACCCTTCTGCAGCCTGTAGACCTTGTTTCCAACTTCAAATCCTGGTGGTTGTTCCACATACACTTCTTCTGCCAGGATTCCATTTAGAAATGCTGATTTGATATCCATCTGATATACCTTGAACCCTTTGAAGACAGCATAGGCAAGAAACAGTCTGATGGCTTCTAGTCTAGCCACAGGAGCAAAGGTCTCATCATACTCAATACCCTTTGACTGTGAGTACCCCTGGGCTACTAGCCTTGCCTTGTTTCTCACCACAACATCATTTTCATCCTTCTTATTCTTGAAGACCCACTTGGTTCCTATGACTTTCTGATGTTTGGGCCTCTCCACTAGAGTCCAGACTTCTTGTCTTGCAAACTGGTTTAGCTCCTCTTGCATGGCTACAATCCAGTTTGGGTAATCAAGAGCTTCATGGATGTTCTTGGGTTCAATCAGAGACACATAGCAGCTGAACTGAGTACCCAAGTTAAGCTTCCTTTTGGTTTGAACACCTACACTTGGATCACCTAAGATCTGCTCAGCTGGGAAGTCAGACATCTTCATTTTACCCCTCTGAGGTGCCATGGTCTGCTCCTCTTGAGTTTTGTCTGACATTCCCCCTTAGTTTGTGTCAAGAGTTGTTTTACCATCATCTGGTGCTGATGAGAGCATATCAACTGACTTGGGCTCATCATCTGAATCTGAGTCTGATTAGATCCTAGGTATCACTACCTTGATCAGATCTGGCTTGTCATTCAGATTCAGCTGATCCATCTCATCTGCTATCTTCTCTTTGTTGTACTCATGAACAAATTCATCAAATACAACATGGGGTGTCTCCTCCACACAAAGAGAAACCTTATTAAAGACTCTATAGGCTTTGCTACTACCAGAATATCCTAAGAATATTCCTTCAACAACCTTAGCAACCTTAGCATCAAAAGTCTTTAACATGGTCTTTCCATTGTCATGGATGAAACAGCTACACCCAAAAGTATGGACAAAGGAAAGGTTAGAAGATTTACCTTTGTATAACTCATATGGGGTCTTGCCATGGCTCTTGACTGGAAAGCATCTGTTTTGAATGTAGCAAGCAGTGTTGGCGGCTTCTGCCCAAAATCTCTGAGGAGTTTGATATTCAGCTAACATGGTTCTTGCTGCCTCCTTAAGGGTTCTGTTTCTTCTCTCAGCTAATCCATTCTGCTGAGGTGTTCTTGCAGCTGATGTCTCATGCTGAATACCATTTTCCCTGCAATAGTCAGAGACAACAGAGTTAAGAAACTCAGTACCTTTGTCACTTCTGATTCTGACTATGCTGAGATCCTGCTCCTTCTGGATTCTCTTGAACAACTCCAGCATCTTGACCATAGTCTCATTCTTCTTGAACAAGAACACTACCCAAGTGAATCTTGTATAATCATCCACAACCACCAGTGTGTACTTCCTTCCACTGAAGCTAAGAGGTTAGACAGGTCCAAATAAATCCATGTGGAGCTGCTGGAGTGCCTTTGTTGTTGAAGTACTCTGCACATCCTTGAATGAGGCCTTTGTCTGCTTCCCTTTCTAACAAGCATTACACTTCTTATCAGATGCAAGCACCTCATTTGGGAGTCCTCTGACTAGACCCTTCCTTGTAACCTTGTTGAGAGTATTGAAGTTCAGATGACCCAACCTCTTGTGTCAAAGCCAGCTGATCTCAAATGAGCTTTTGGCAACCAAGCACGAGTCAGCTGGACAACTTGCAAAATCTGCAAGATACATATTACCTCTTCTAAGGCCAGTTAGTAGCACCTGCTCATTTATATCATTAATAACAAGACAAGAGTTTTTAGAGAATCTACTGAGTATCCCTTGTCACAGAATTGAGATACGGACAGAAGATTGTGCATCAGCCCTTCTACATAGTAGACTTCTTCAACTCTTGTTCCTTTGATCAGCAGAGTACCAACTCCTCTGGTGACTCCAAAGTTGTTGTCACCAAATACAACTCTAGGCCCATTAAGCGTTACAAAGTCCTGGAGGAGATGCTTTTCAAACGTCATATGCTTTGAACATCTGCTATCAATGTACCAGACGTGGTTCTTGCCTTCTCCTCTCTCTATTGGGCTAAAGCTTGCCTGAAATTAAAATTCAAGCTTTAGGTGCCCTTACATTGGGTCCTTATTGGTTAGTATCTAATTTCTGGATCCACAGATAGAGATCATCCTTATGAGGTTTAGGAGATCTCAACCTTCTACCATATTTGTCCACAAAGATCATCTCCCTCAGAGGATCTCTTCTAGGGCGATGAGTGATAAGCGCAGGCTTGTAGGTGGGCTGCTCACAAGGGTAATTTCGGCTTAAGCCTTTGTATGACTCATATACTTTAGCCTGTGAAGGCTTGCCTATTTTGGTTACGTTAAATGTAACCCAGGGCTGAGGCCTATTTCGCTTGGGCTTACTCTGCTGAGATGGCCCAGGCTTATTATTCCTCTACTGGTCCTACTGAGGCTTCCTTTCCTTATCATAGCTATGAGTAGGATGCCTCTTCTGGTCTTGAGGCTTCTGAGCTTTGGACTTATTTTGGTTGTCAGCAGGCTTCTGAGTTTTAGTGCTCTTCTGCTCTGCAGAAACCTTGTGATCTCCTGTAGGCTTCTGAGCTTTAGTGCTCTTCTGCCCAGCTAGGACCTTTTTTGTCCCTCTGCTCTTTTGCCCTTCTGATACAGATGCAGGCTCAGCTGGCCCTTTACCCTTCCGAGGATCCCGAATTAACCCACTGTTACCTTTCTTCTTCTTTTGTGGTTTGGGTTTAGGATAACCAAGACCCCTTTTGTCATTCATAGTTTTTTAGGATTCAGCTATTTTAGACACGACAATTTTTGCCTTAGTAAGCTGATCCGCTTTCAGCTGAAGCTGCTGTGAATTTTTAATTGTCAGTTCATTCTGTTTGAAGAGTTCATCGAACTTAGCTGTCAGCCGATTATGTTCATCACTCAAAACAGTGTTCTCAGAAAGTAGCTTTTCTATCAGCTTCTCTTGTTCCTCACATTTTGTTATTAAGTCAGCAGACTTGCTAGCATGTGAGCCATACGATACTACTCTCCGCCTAGCACTTTCCAAATCCTGTCTCAAGCTTTGAACTTTAGCTTTCAGAGTAGAGTTCTCCTCTTCTAACTTAGAACAAACTTTTAGAGAGGATTCGAGATCAGATAACAACTTGTGTATGTCTGACACCATAGAATAGGTAGAGGAGCAAGATGAGCTAACAGAGGGGGTAGGAGAATTTACCTCCTCTACCTTAGCCATAAGGCAAATGTCTTCTTCTGAATCAAGGTCAGATGAGGACGAGGATGAGGTAATGTCTTATTTCTCCTCCTCTGCCAGCAGAGCTCTCTTATCAGCAAATTTGCGATCTCTTTTAATCCTCTTCTCCTCTCTCTCCCTTGGTGTAAGCTGAGGACAATCATAGCTGAGATGCCCTGGCTTGTTGCAAGAGTAGCAAACACCATCTCCTCCTCTCTTGGGACTTGGTTCCCTCATTCCTTCTGGAGACTTGTATCTGGTCTCTTTCTCATCTGATGGTCTTCTGGAATCAGATGATTTCTGGTACCTTCTAGAAGAGTCACCCTTGTTCTTCTTCCAATGGGATCTGTACTTCTGGAACTTGTTTGACATCTTGTCAAAATTCTTGGTCAGCAGTGCAAGCTGCATTTTTAGGTTCATGTCCTCTAGAGTAGAGGACTTCTCTTGACTATCAGCTGTAGCTGAGAATGCAACATTCTTTGCAGCTGATGTTGATGATGGAGTCTCATCTTCCTGGTCTTCTACTTGAAGTTCAAATTCATGGGCTTTCGGATGAGACAGCAGAGTGTGATGACTAATCTCAGACAAATTCTTGTTTCTTTGATCACAGTCACTTTTACTCTCCATCTTGGGGTGAGAGATCTTAAGATTTTATTGTTGATCTCTCTCTCAGAATATTCCTTACCCAAGGAGCTTGCCTTATTCAGAATATTGGTTAATCTCAAGTCCAGCTGATCTATTGATTCATCAGCCTTCATCTTGAAAGTGTCAAATGTGTGGAGGAGTGCTTGAAGTTTGTTCTCCTTTATCTGATCAGTACCTTCACACATTAGTGAGAGCTTTTCCCACATTTCCTTTGTAGTTCTGCAAGTCTTGATCTTTTCTATAGATTCTTTAGATAAAGTCTCAATAATTTCTGTTCTGGCCACTTGGTCTAAGTTGAAGAGTTTTCTTTCAGCATCACTTAGTTCACTCTTCTTCTTCTCTGGCTTCCTTCTCTCACTGATCTCTGCTTCTGGAGTTTTGCCATCATTCACTGTATCCCAATAGAATTTTATTGGCCCTTCCTATTGGTACAATCTTAAGTATTTTGATCAGATCCCAAAACCCCTTGATGAATTTACCTAAGTATAGTTCATCAGGATGATAGGCTCAGGATAGATAGGTTAGAATAGATTTTCTATTCACAGGTATTCAGTTCAGGGGGAACGTACTGAGGAGTGAAGACTAATGGAGACGTCTTTGAAGTCTGAGGTCTGAAGTATCCCCAACCCTGAAGGATTGATAGTCCTGAAGATGATCAACCTGAATCTGCAACCTGAAAAACCTAGAAAGACTCCTGAAGTCGCCTAGAAGCTATCCTGAAGAAGTCCACTGATCCTGACAGAACTGAGTAAACTAAGCATGCTCAGGGAAGTCTCTATCAGTGAAGGGACAATGTAACCTTGATCAGGCTGAATGTCCCTCTGATGTTCATAAGTCCTGACTTGGGCCTAGTATCAGTTATCCTAATACTTGTAAGTCCTAAGACCCAAAGGTTACACATGCGAATCAAAGTCTGATGAAGCAGAAAGAATGTCAGAGTCTCCAACATAAGACAAACATTTATCTGAGTAAAGAACGAGAAACTCAAAGTTATAAATGTATGAGGATCAGTAAAGTCAATGCCGATAAACTAGTCGTTGCACAAGCGACCAGTAAGAAGACGACACTTATGTACAGAGACTGAGCACATTAAATGCTTCTCAGAGGTGCAGATCATAAACTTTGCCATACTAGGTATGGTCTCTGTCAGACAAGGACAACCAGAACCTGCACCTACCCAAAATAGGAAGGTTTGAAACGGATCAATTCCAACGGATCTATTTCAAACCTCCCTATAAATACAGAAGCCATTGCTCCCATTCAAGGCTAACAAAAAATTTCCAAGAGAAACTCTCAAGATTCCAAGCACTCAAAGTTTATTTGAAGCAACACTCTGAAACCTTCAATTTCTCTAGTGTTGTAGTAGGAATCTCTTCTGTATTTTGCTTAGAGTATTGATCCTATCATTAGAACTGATTTGTTAGAAGGATCAATACACAATAGTTGGAAAACGTGAATACCAAACCCCTCAGGTTGTGAATTGGTTGGTAGGAAGGACTGGGACTTGTAAAACCACCCAGGAGTCAGTTTATAAGAGAGGAAGTTGCCTACTCGTGTCCCTTGGCACGTAAAAATCAAGTACATATCCTCAGGGTTTTGAGGATAGCTTTCTGTTCAATCAGGTCGTGGACGTAGGAGTTGGTTATCTCCGAACCACGTTAAAAAGTCCCCTGTGTGCTGATTTAATATTTTCTCAGGACCATAATTGTCATCATATTAAACTGAAGCATACTTGCATCATTTTTAGAAAACCATCAGGACTGACTTTGTCATCCTGATCTTAAAACTGTGCACCAGCCTTAACTACATTTTCACTAAGCAACTGATAAGTTTTCAGGAACTAAAACGAGCAAAAACTTAAGGGCTCACATTTCGCACTAATTTGAGCTTACTGAGATAATAGCCCAACTGACTAGCTTCCGAGCGGTCAGTAGGATTGTTATCTCTACTGAGCTTCTGAGAGCACAACTCTGACTTAGCCTATTTGGTTCATCATTGATCCGTCCCTGCTGCCCCTGAGGACCATCAGTTTGAGAGAACATTTCAGGAGCTTCTTGACTAAGTCTGAAAGAGCATTTTCCTAAGATTTTGGGAAAATCTTACATCAGTGTATTCCCCCACCATACACTGATTTATACTCATTTCGGGACTAACAAGTGGTATCAGAGCTGTGGTTCAAAAGACCACTGACTTTGTTTACCAACAGTTTCTGAGGAGAAACTTTTGGTGGTCAACTGAACAGATCTGGTTTCTGAAAACTTGCATTCATGGCATCCGGTTCTAAGCGCCTTGAAGGCAGTCTTCCTGAATTTTCTATTGATAATTATGATTATTGGAAATTCAGGGTCCTTGCACATCTCTACTCCATCTATGATCAGATGCCCCTGGTGATTGAGCATGGTCCAATCAGATTTAAGAGGAATCTTCAGACCACCTGGCCCGTAGCTGGTAATGTCCCTATTCCGACTGCCGGAGATGAGCTAGTGGAGAGGTCCGCGCTTACATCTGATCAGATTAAGCAAATCGGACTGGATAATTTTGCGAAGAACATTATACTCCACACCGTTTCCTATGAGAATTCGGTCTGGCTCATGCATCTGACGACTGCAAAGGAGATCTGGGATGCACTGAAGGAGATGAGTGAGGGCTCAGAGAAGACAAGCAAAACAAGTGTGATCTTGCTATCAGGAAGTTTGAGGCCTTTCGGATATCAGGAAGTTTGAGGCCTTTCGTATATCAGGAAGTTTGAGGCCTTTCGGATGTTGGAAGGAGAGTCCATCGATCAGATGGAAGCTCGATTAATTAAGATGATGAACGAGCTAGCAACCCTTGGGAAGGACTTTCCCAAGAGGGAGGTGTCATCTAAAATCCTGAACTGTCTCCCTGAAAGATGGGACACAGGAGTGATCTTGTTGCAGAACACTCACGATCTCACAAACATCCCTTACTCTCACCTATTCCCAGAGTTAAAGGCTCTGGAATTCGCACTCGATAAGAGGAAGAAGAAAGGAACTGACAGTGAGGATGTAGTGAGGAGAAGACACCTGAGAAGGAAAATAGCGTGGCTCTTAAAGCTACTCCTGAGTCTGAGACTGGATTTGCCTCGAAATCACTCAGAGATATGAGCAGGGATGAGCTAGCCCTGGAGTATAGCTTGATGGCACGGCGTTTCGAGAAACTGAACTCTCGATTCGGCAGGTATTAGAAGTTTTATACTGATACCCGTGATCGCAGGTATTCCAGCCCCAGAAGATCGAGCCCCCGGAGGGAAGAGAGGAGGGGTTCTGAATCCAAGAGAGAACGAGATGAGCCAGAGCGGCACAGAGATGAGAAAAGCACCAAGAGGAGAGATGATGCTGATTCCAGAAGATCCAGCTCCAAGCCTGAAAGATCATCAGGGAGCCGGAGGGAGTCATCTGATAAAAGGTACACTGACAAAAAGGGTGTTTCTGATGTAGATCAGTGTTACCACTGCCACAAGACCGGACATTATCAGTATGATTGTCCGGAGCTCAGTACTCTTGAGCGAGAAGATCGGAGAGCTAAGAGAGAGCTCAGGGCATCAGACCGGAAAGCAATGCTTGCTGAGGATTCCTCAGATTCAGATGGTCCAGGACACCGGTCCCCTGAACTCTTCACCGATGAGGAGTATGAGGATCTCTGCCTGATGGCAGATGGTGAGGTATGTTCTTCTGCCTCTTCTCCTGATCACTCACCTGAGCTTAGCTCAGACTCAGCAGGAGAACTCGACCTTCAGCTCACCCTAGAGCAATTGATGGTTGACTTCTCAAGGCTGCAGGAGACTCATACTCACTCAGTGGATGTGAACACACAACTGAGTGGGGAGAATGATCGGTTAACTGAGTCTCTCAAATTGAGAGATACTGAGGAAGCCCTCAGGCTAGTAAATCTTTAGGAAGAGTTACTTCGTGCTCGGAATAAGCATGATGAAACTCCACTGGAGGTTGAAAGACTGAAAGGTGTAATCAGCTCACTGATTTAGACTCGTGACACTGATTTGTTCCTCGCTCAGGAACAGCTAATGATTGAGTGAATAACTCTAAGGGAGATGTTCGAAACTGAGTGGCAAGCTCGCCTTTGTGTTGAGCAAACTTCTTGGGATCTTGAGCTGATCTCAAAGGATAATGCTCATGAAAAACTGGTGGTTCGGTACACCACTGATATTGAGGCCCTGAAAAAGGAAAATGGGCATCTTAAGGAAAAGCTGAAGAAGTTACACACATCTACCTAAGTGGTTGATTAGTTAACAATGTTCTCTCAGCTGACCGATGGTGCTAAAGCTGGGTTAGGCTATGATGCCTCAAAAGACCCAAAGGGCAAAAAGAAGAGAGGTGCTTCAGGGAGCAACTCTCAGAAAAAGCTTGTCCCTTCCCAAACTGATGACAAGGGCCTTAGTGTTGCTCATCAGGATAAGGGCAATGGGAAGGAGAAAATGCCTGTTGAACCTGTCAGGCAAAGGACTGAGGAACAAGGCCCAAAACCTAAGGGAAAGGCCAAAGCTCCTCATCCTGAGTCGAGGAAGAAGGACCAAGGGAACTCCAAGGCTCAGCCTAGGAACCCTCAGGCTGGAAAGAACTCAGCCCCAAGTACTTCTCAGGCTCAGCCTAGAAATACTCCGGGTAGAAGGAATTATGGTCAAGGGAGGCCTCAGGCAAAGCCAAGGACTACTGAGGTCCAGAAGCCTCAGACAGGGCACAGGGCCCATCAGGAGCGTCCCAATCCTCAGAGGAGAAGGACAAACCAAATGGCCCCTGAAAGGCAACGGAGACCTGACTCCGCTAACACTCAGGTCAGACCTCAAGTGCCTAGAGGTCAGGCCCGAGCTGCTCCTTCCCAGGACAGACAACAGCCCAATGCACCCAGGCCAAGGAGGAACAGGAGGCCCGCCCCCAGGAATCAATCCAGGGCTCCTGAGACTCAGGCTGACACCCATACAACCTCAACTTCCCAGGCACAAAGGAAGAAGAGGACTGTGTATGTTGACGTTTCAGGGAGACAGGTTTAGACTTCTGATGCCATTAGAATATTTAAACAAATCTAGATCCCGAAGGGTATGGCTGACTCTGTAGGACCCAATACGAGATGGGTACCTGAGGTCTGACTCTTTTCAGGTCACTGCGGGCTACAAGAAGAGGAAGGAGGATCAGATGAAGGTCTGGTACTTGGACTCAGGATGTTCCAGGCACATGACCAGATTTCATGATCTACTTCAGGACAACGATGCTCAGAAAGGCCCGCAGGTAACCTTTGGTGATAACTCTAAGTGTTTCACCAAAGGATTCGGTACCCTTGTTGTTGGCTCAGTGAGAGTGCTTAATGTATCCTAAGTTGAGGGTCTTAGGCATAACCTGCTTTCGGTCAGTCAGTTTTGTGACCGAGGATATAGTGTAGAGTTTACAACTAATATATGCCTTGTGAAAGACAAATCTACACTGCAGGTTCTGATTACAGGTGTCAGGAGAGACAACGTTTATTTTGCTGACTTTAAGAGCAGCTCTCCTGAAACTTGTTTGGTCGCTAAGAGTTCTTCAGAACTCAGTTGGCTTTGGCATAAGCGCTTGAGTCACTTAAACTTCAAGATTATTAACAAAATCTCTCGACTTTCTCTTATAGAGGGTCTACCTAATGAAGTTTTTAGCAAAGACCACGTGTGCGGAGCATGTCAGGAAGGCAAGCAAACCAAAGCTTCATTCAAGGAGAAAGATGCCTTCTCAACTGACAGAGTGCTTCAGCTCCTGCACATGGATCTCTTTGGTCCGATTACTCCTGTCAGCATCAATGGTAGGAAATATACCCTTGTTGTGGTTGATGATTATTCCAGGTACACATGGGTTAGTTTCTTGCTAAACAAGAAGGAGACTCAGGTCAAGCTTCCAGAGTTACTCAAGAAATTGAGTACTGAACAGGGTCAGAGCATCGTCAGGATCAGATCAGATTGGGGAACTAAGTTTATTAACTCTATTATTTCTTATTTTTGTACTGATCTCGGTATTGCTCATGAGAATTCTGCGGCCAGGACCCCTCAGTAGAATGGGGTAGCTGAAAGAAGAAATCGGACCCTGAAGGAAGCTGCTCGGACCATGTTGGCTGAGTCAGGACTGCCCAAGAAGTACTGGGCTAAAGCAATCAACACTGCTTGCTACACTCATAACTGATCTATGCTGAACAAACAACATGCCCAGACACCTTATGAAACTTGGAACAAAAGGAAGCCTCGCATCTCCTATTTCCATATTTTTGGGTGTTAGTGTTTCATCCTGAACAATGGGAAAGACCAGCTTAAAGCCTTTGATAGCAAGTCTGATGAGGGAGTTTTCTTAGGATACTCCTAAGTCAGCAAAGCTTTCAGGGTGTATAACTGTCGGACTCTTTGTGTGGAGAAACACCTCATGTTGTGTTTGATGAGACTGCATCAGTGCGTAGAAAACAGGTTCCGAGTCCTGACACTGAGGGGGTTACCAAGTGGGTGACAAGACTGAGCCTGAAGAATCCTGAGTTCAAGGTCAAATTCGTGAATGCTCCCAAGGGATGGGATGATGATGACGATCAGGATGGACCTCAGGCCAACCCTCAGCAAGCCCCAGCCTCGGAGAATGTTGACTCTCAGACGGAGGCACAGACTCAACCTGAGGTACGTACTGTCGGTGATGATGCTTCTGCACCTGAGACAGTTACTGAGTCCAACTCTGTAGGGGGAAACAATATCTCTGATATTGTGCAACCCTCAGGGAATGACTCAGTGTCCCCTATTCTTGCTCGTTCCGCTTCTTTGCCTGTTATTGTAGAGACTAACATTTCAGGTTCAGGAGAGGAAACGTCAGCAGCTCCCAGTGCGGCCGTCAGCAGGAAGCGGTGGCTAGATGATCACTCATTGACTGACATCATTGGTGATGTCAATGAGGGGGTCAGGACAAGGTTGTCCTTTGGTGAGAGTGCTATGTTC
Source organism: Prunella vulgaris (assembly GCA_026898435.1). Classification (NCBI taxonomy): domain Eukaryota; kingdom Viridiplantae; phylum Streptophyta; class Magnoliopsida; order Lamiales; family Lamiaceae; genus Prunella; species Prunella vulgaris. The sequence goes on from JAPKLY010000403.1 coordinate 369,154, forward strand.
TGTTGCTTCCTGAGTGATCAGGAGCCTAAGAACATAGAAGAAGCTCTCACTGACCCCAACTGGATCCTAGCCATGCAGGATTAGCTCAATCAGTTTGAGCGAAATCAGGTTTGGGAGTTAGTTGAGAGACCTAGGCGTCAACATGTTATTGGCACTAAGTGGGTTTTCAAGAACAAGAGGGATGAGAAGAATGTTGTCGTCAGAAATAAGGCCAGACTAGTGGCAAAGGGTTACTCTCAGGCCGAAGGGATCGACTATGATGAGACATTTGCCCAAGTTGCAAGGTTGGAAGCAATCAGGTTATTCTTGGCCCATGCAACATTCAAGAAGTTCAAAGTGTTTCAGATGGACGTAAAGAGTACCTTTCTGAATGGTGTACTGAACGAGGAGGTTTATGTGGAACAACCTCCAGGGTTCAAAGTTGGTAACAAGATTAATCACCTGAAGAAAGCTCTTTATGGCCTGAAGCAAGCTCCCAGGGCTTGGTATGATACACTCTCCCAGTTCCTGATAGACCACAGGTTCTTGAAAGGAACAGTGGACAGGACCCTCTTCAGGATATCCGAAGGGGAGGACATTCTCTTGGTTCAGATTTATGTGGATGACATAATATTTGGATCTCCTAATCTGAAGCTTTGTGAGAAATTCTCCAAGCTGATGACTGGGAAATTTGAGATGTCAATGATGGGTGAAATAAACTTCTTCTTAGGTCTTCAGGTCAGGCAATCTGACTCCGGAATCTTCATAAATCAGTCGAAGTATGCGAGGGACTTAATTCAGAAGTTTGGAGTTCAGACCAGCAAAGTCTCACGTATCCCCATGAACATAAATGAGAAGCTGGATCTTGACAAGGAGGGGACCTCAGTGAATCAGACTGAATATAGGGTACTGACTGGATCTTTATTGTACCTGACTGCAAGTCGTCCTGACATCAGTTATGCAGTTGGAGTTTGTGCAAGGTATCAATCTGATCTGAAGAAGAGACATCTAGATAGTGCCAAAAAGATACTGAAATACCTGAAGGGTACAGTCAATTTAGGACTTTGGTATCCCTCTGATGATAACCTAGAACTGACTGGATATTCTGATGCTGATTATGGAGGCTGTAGGATTGATAGGAAATCAACTACAGACACATGTCAGTTTCTAGGGAGTAAACTGATCTCTTGGTTTTCTAAGAAGCAAACCAGTGTTGCAACGTCTACTACTGAGGCTGAGTATATGGCGGCAGGCAGTTGTTGCTCCCAAATTCTTTGGTTGAAACAACAACTGAGAGACTACCAAATAGAGGCCACTGATGTCCTAATTTATTGTGACAATAACAGTGCCATTGCCATATCCCAAAACCCAGTCTTAGACAGAAGGTGTAAGCATGTAGACATCAGGCATCACTTCATAAGAGATCATGTTCAGAAGAAGGATATAAGGATGGAGAGGATCCCTACTGACAAGCAGAGAGCTGACATCCTGACTAAGGCCTTGCCTGAAACAAGGTTTGTTGAGCTGTCAGTAGAGTTAGGACATCTTGACCCATGTTTAGAAGATTCAGTATGAATCTCAGTTCAGGATTGAACAAAGTGGTCAGGAAGGATGACTAACTCAAGATCAAGTTGCCAAAGGATGAATGGCTTTTAGGGGGAACAGACATCAGGATTATAATCTTTAGGTCTGATATGAAGTTAGGTTCAGGACACAGAGCTCAGGGCTTGTCACACTGATCTGTCTTAGAGGTATCAGTCAGGTTTCTATATCTGATTGACTGGTATGTATTATTGAACCTTTACTTTAATTATGACTTGATAGCATCATTTCTGATCATGTCTGACACTACGTCAATCACAGGATTTTAAAATCGCATCCCAGCCGCTCATTTATTATTTTAGTTTTATTAAATCCAATTATTGGAATTTATTTCAAACATGCTCTGACAAGCATTAAATCATATGTGGGCAGGAACAATTTTCTATAAAGTTTGAATAATTGGCTTTGAAAACTGAATTTGGTAAATTTTATTCCGGATATACCCCCTCATCTAATTCGTTGAATTTCAAAAGACTTTTCATCAAAACCGTTCATTAAAACAGAAGTTTTGGGTATAAAAGGAAGGATTATTCATTGTGCACAATTTGCGCACTCATATTTTCCTAACCCAAACATTTCTGCGAATTACCTCTCTTAATTCCTTTGCACCCATGGCTTCTTCTGCTGCTCAATCTCTTGAAGACACTAGGAAATTCCACGCTGCCATCAATGAGGTAGAGTCGAAAGTTTCTTACGAGTGGCTGGTGGATTTCACCCATCGATCCACCATCAAGGAGCTTTCTCAAGTTTATGGAGCAATCAATCAGGCTGGGCTCCTAGACTTCGTAACCAAGAAGCCAGCCAAGACCCGCCCTCATCAGATTATTGCCTTCTACACAAACATGATGTTGAATGCTGACGATGAGTGGGAATCAGTGATTCCACTCAGAAGGTTGGTGGAGAAGAATGGAAAGAAGGTTGTTCAACATTTTACTGAGAGGATCAATGTAAGGGATCTAATCAGGAAAACTTATAATCTGCCTCACTCTTCTGAGGAAAAATAGTTGGCGGACTTGACTGCTTACAGGGCTGGAGAGGAGCAGGATTTTATGAACGAATACCTGATCGTTCCTACTGCGATCTACAACACGATGAACAAGAAGTTACTAAAGCCAGAATACACGCTCTTGTTCAAAGTCATCGTCCAGAGCATCATGGGCTTCATGGGAGGCATGGAGCAGATCAGTCAGCCCAAGATCTGGGGTTTGGCTGCCGTGGTGGACAATGCTCTGATCGATTGGGAGGAGTTTTTCCTTTAGAAACTCGTCCAGGAGTCAAAAAAGGTCAGGATAGATGGTGATAGGATCGTGCTGGACAAGAATCCCCATTTTGGTTTGAGGTTGTCAGTGATGCTCCAAGGCTTCCTTGGAGATGTTGGTAAGGATGGATGTGAGGACTTTAAGGACAAGAACATCCTCTTCAAGAACTCAGCTGACACCATCAAACGGATGTTTGACACTGAGGTCAAGAAGGTGGTTAGAGGAAAAGCAAAAGGCAAAGCTACAAGTTCAAAGGCTCAGGAGGAACCTGTGAAGTCAGGACCGAAGATGGTCAAAGTTAAGGGGATTGTGATCGGGGAGAAGCAGACGATGCTGCATGATTCGGACACTGAATCTGATCACCCTGATCAGAGACCAGACTCTTCTGCCACCTCGGAAATACCAGTTTCTTCTGTGGCGCCCACTGACATCCCTTCATCAGAAACCACTACTGCATCTGGCACTGAGCCGGCACCTCAGGCGGAGGTGGCTCAGGTTGAGGGGGAACAGGCTCCACCTGTTCAGGAGGACCCCGTGATGAAGGTGGTGGAACTGCTCGGAGAGGAGGATCAGGCTGAACCATCGGTAGCTGCTCAAGAGGAGCAAGGTGAAGGTGAAGGAGGTGAAGGAAGGGAAGATGAGGTTTTCAGGAGGAGCAGGGGAGCTCTGATGTTGGTGAGGGAGAGCATCAGGAGATCGTTGGGATGGAGGCTCAGGAGGAGCTCCATGATAAGGATGTTGAGGACAACCAGGGACGGAAGTGGACTATATGAAATGATCCTGAATCTGAGTCAGATCATCCAGAGGAAGGTCAGGAAGTAACTCAAGAGGAGCCTACACCGCCGGCGATAACTCCATTTGAGATGGACGCCAGGTGTCAGTCCATCAGATTTGTAAATCAACACTTTCCTGATCTGGAGGAGTCTTATGGCGAGGAAGTGATCAGACTCAGGGTTCTGGTGATGATGAGGAAGGCCTCGGTACCTGAAGTGTCAACCCTGATTAAGGCCATCGGAGAGGAAGTGCTCAGGGATCTGGTGCAAATGATCCTTGACAGATTTGGGCTTCGTTCTTATGCCCAATTCATCAACAAGGAGGACTTCATCAGGATAGTCAAGGCCAACAATCCTCAACCCAACCCTTCTATGGCACTTGTGCCAGTAGTCGGGGAAGGTGTGACCTCGGGAGGAGGTGTACCGACCGATGACGCACTCCCTGGGACCGGGATTACTGAGGCTTCAAGAGAGGTCCCAAAGAAGGGTGCCACAAAGACCAAATCAGCGAAGAGGAAGATCTGAACCATCTCAGTGGGAGTGTCACTGATGGGGAGGACTATCCTTGGTAAGCTCGATCGCCAGTATCACTGATAGATTCCTGAGCCTTGAACAACAACGATCCACCGAAGTCACTACTGACCGCGTTCAAAGCATGATTGACTCATCACTCAGTGACCTGGATGAAAGGATAAAGGCACTGATTGCTGAGGCACTGAAGGGGTAGGAAGCCCAGGTCAGGACAGTGGCTCTGGAAGAAGCAGGGAAGGCGGATGACCAGTTACTGACCAGATGAAGGGAGAGTCAGAAAGCTTCTGAGGAAGCATTGCACAAGTCACTGAACACAATGCTCACTGAAAGCCTGAAGAGGAAGGAAGAAGTGGCAGCTATGCGGAAAAAGTTTGACAGTCATCTAACCGAGAGCCTGCTCAGAGCTGAGGCCAATGAAAAGTTGGCTCAAGAGTTCAAGGTGGTGACCGATCAGCAAACGTCTCAGGGGATCCTGATTCAGGATATTCAGAAGAATGTTGATGAGGACAAGGACCCCTTTGATGCTGCCAAAAAGGGGGAAGGGAAAGCTCTGAAAAATCCTAAGTCGGTTCAGAAACAGAAAGCAGATGTTTCTGTGGAAGACCTGATGGAGGAATGTGAAGAGCAACGTTTCCTTGGTGATCCCATTGTCGAGGGAAGGAAGAAGACAAAGCAGCTGACACTGGTGTCTGCTATGCAGGTCAAAAGTCAGGCCACTGAACTTCAAAAGCTGAAGGGACAGATGGATGTGCTGAAGGAGAAGACTGATCCAAAGAAGAAGCCTGTCCCTGAAGCTGGAAAGAAGAAAGCTACTGCGTCTAAGAGGAAGACGATTGATGCTCAAGATGTCGGTCCCTTTATGTATGAGTATGTCGACAATTTTGTACCTCCTGACCTGAACGAGACTTGGGTTCCGATCAAGAAGGAGTTTGTCGATCAGTACTATGTCTTCGGGAACTGGCTGAAGACATCCGAAGGCAAGGACAAGAACACCATCTTTGCCGAATGGATGGCCCTGGATCACAATGAACTCTGGGGAGAAATTATTCGTCATGCTGACAGAGCAGGAGTTCAGATCAGGGCACCTGAGCACATCACCTATCCGCCTCCAACCCTCGGCATCAACAACCACATGAACATGGATCTGATCAGGAATGAGATGGCAATGATTGCATCAAGAACTGGAGCTCTCAGAGATCAAAAGATGTTCCATGAAGTCAAGCTCAGAGTCCTGAAGAAGTATGGGATCTCCTTGGCTAGGTGGGATGATAAAGATTAGAAGAGTTTGTCAGGATCTTTGTTTCAGGAATTTTTGTAATAGTTTCAGGAAAATTTGTACATAACCGTTATATTAATGAAACTATTTTATTCCTGAGACAACATCTCGTTGACTTCTGATTTACTTTTCTACTCTTTATCAAGAACTGTACCAACCCTTCCTGTTTCCATCTTATAGAACTAAGGACCTGATACAGGTTCCTGAACTGAATATTGGTTTATTTCAGTAACTTGTTTAGATGGTAGGATTTTTTTTAAGGGTTTTGGCATCATCAAAAAGGGGGAAATTGTTGGGACAATCTTAAGTTTTTGATTAAATCCCAAAACCCCTTGATGAATTTGCCTAAGTATAGTTCATCACTATCTTACGTGAAGAACATAATCTGCTGACAGCTAAGTTCGATGAACTATTCAAGCAGAATGAACTGATAACCAAAAATTCACAGCAGCTTCAGCTGAAAGTGGATCAGCTGACTAAGGCAAAAAATGCCGTGTCTGAAATAGCTGAATCCTCACAAACTGTGAATGATAAAAGGGGTCTTGGTTATCCCAAACCCAAACCACAAAAGAAGAAGAAAGGTGACAGTGGATTAATTAGAGATCCTCGAAAGGGTAAAGGGCCAGCTGAGCCTGCATCTGGATCAGATGGGCAGAAGAGCAGAGGGACAGAAAAGGTCCCAGCTGGACAGAAGAGCTCCAAAGCTCAGAAGTCTGCTAGTGATCAAAAGGTTTCAACAGAGCAGAAGAGTGCTAAAACTCAGAAGCCTGCTGACACCCAACATAAGTCCAAAGCTCAGAAGCCTCGAGATCAGAAGACGAATCCAAGTCATAGCTCAGCTAAGACAAGGAGACCTCAGCAGAATCAGCAGAGGAATGATAAGCCTGGGTCATCTCAGCAGAGTAAACCCAAGCGAAACAGACCTCAGCCCTGGGTTACTTTTAATGTAACCAAAGCAGGCAAGCCTTCACCGGTTAAAGCTTATGAGTCATTCGGAGGCTCAAGCCGAAATTATCCTTTTGAGCAACCCACCTATAAACCTGCTGTTATCACTCATCGCTCCAGAAAAGATCCTCTGAGGGAGATGATTTTTGTGGACAAATATGGTAGAAGGTTGAGATCTCCTAAACCTCATAAGGATGATCTCTACCTGTGGATCCAGAAAATCGATACTAACCAATCAGGACCCAAAGATAGGGTACCTAAAGCCTGAGTTTTAATTTCAGGTTAACTCTAGCCCTATAGAAAGAGGAGAAGCCAAGGGTCATGTCTGGTACATTGATAGCGGTTGCTCGAAGCACATGACCTTTGAGAAGCATCTTCTCCAGAACTTTGTAACGCTGGATGGGCCTAGAGTTGTGTTCGGTGACAACAATTTTGGAGTCACCAGAGGAGTTGGCACTCTGCTGATCAAAGGAACAAGAGTTGAAGAAGTCTACTATGTAGAAGGGCTCATGCACAATCTTCTGTCTGTATCCCAATTCTGTGACAAGGGATATTCAGTAAGATTCTCTAAGAACTCATGTCTTGTTATTAATAATTTAAATGAGCAGGTGCTACTAACTGGCCTCAGAAGAGGTAATATGTATCTTGCAGATTTTGCAAGCTGTCCAGCTGACTCATGTTTGGTTGCTAAAAGCTCATCAGAGATCAGCTGGCTCTGGCATAAGAGGTTAGGTCATCTGAACTTCAAGACTCTCAACAAGGTTGCAAGGAAGGGTCTAGTCAGAGGTCTACCAAATGAGGTGTTTGCATCTGAGCAGAAGTGTAATGCCTGTCAGAAAGGAAAGCAGACTAAAGCCTCATTCAAAGATGTGCAGAGTACTTCAACAACAAAAGCACTTCAGCTGCTTCATATGGACTTGTTTGGACCTGTCTCACCTCTTAGTTTCAGTGGAAGGAAGTACACACTGGTGATTGTTGATGACTATACAAGATTCACTTGGGTAGTGTTCTTGTTTAAGAAGACTGAGACTATGGTCAAGATGCTGGAGTTGTTCAAGAGGATTCAGAAGGAGCTGGACCTCAGCATAGTCAGAATCAGAAGTGATAAAGGTACTGAGTTTCTTAACTCTGTTGTTTCTAACTATTGCAGGGAAAATGGTATTCAGCATGAGACATCAGCTGCCAGAACACCTCAGCAGAATGGGTTAACTGAGAGGAGAAACAGAACCCTCAAGGAGGCAGCAAGGACTATGTTAGCTGATTATCAGACTCCTCAAAGGTTTTGGGCAGAAGCCATCAATACTGCATGCTTCATCCAAAATCGGTGTCTACCAGTCAAGAGACATGGGAAGACTCCTTATGAAATGTACAAAGGTAAAACTCCTAACCTTTCCTCTGTCCATACTTTTGGGTGTAGGTGTTTCATCCATGACAATGGAAAGACTAAGTTAAAGACTTTTGATGCTAAGGTTGCTAAAGGAATATTCTTAGGATATTCTGGAAGTAGCAAAGCCTATAGAGTCTTTAATAAAGCTTCTCTCTGTGTGGAGGAGACACCCCATGTTGTATTTGATGAATCTTTTCATGAGTACAGCAAGAAGAAGCTAGCAGAAGAGGTGGATCAGCTGAATCTGTCAGAAGAGCCAGATCTGATTAAGGTGGTAGTACCAAGGATAGAATCAGACTCAGATTCAGATGATGAGCCCAAATCAGCTGATAAGCCCTCATCAGCATCAGGTGATGGCACATTGACTCCTGACACTAACCAAGGGCGAATTTCAGACAAGACCCAAAAGGAGCAGACTATGGCACCTCAAAGGGGCAAGAAGACATTGTATGATTTCCCAGCTGAACAGATTCTAGGAGATCCAAGTGTAGGTGTTCAGACCAGAAGAAAGCTAAACTTGGGTGCTCAATTCAGCTGTTATGTGTCTCTGATAGAACCCAAAAATATCCATGAAGCTCTTGAAGATCCAAACTGGATTGTAGCTATGCAAGAGGAGATGAATCAGTTTGCAAGACAAGAAGTTTGGACTCTAGTGGAGAGGCCCAAACATCAGAAGGTCATAGGTACTAAGTGGGTATTCAAGAACAAAAAGGATGAAAATGATGTAGTAGTTAGAAACAAGGCAAGGCTAGTAGCACAGGGGTATTCACAGTCAGAGGGGATTGACTATGATGAGACATTTGCTCCTGTGGCAAGACTAGAAGCCATTAGATTGTTTCTGGCCTATGCTGTTTTCAAAGGGTTCAAAGTCTATCAGATGGATGTCAAGTCAGCTTTTCTGAATGGAATCCTGGCAGAAGAGGTTTATGTGGAACAGCCACCAGGATTTGAGATTGGGAACAAGGTTTATAGGTTGCAGAAAGCTTTATATGGACTAAAGCAGGCACCTAGAGCCTGGTATGATACTCTATCACAGTTCCTACTGGATAGTGGATTCAGTAAAGGAAAGATAGACAAAACCTTGTTTAGAAAGGAAGACAGAGATGATATCCTCTTAGTACATATATATGTGGATGATATCATCTTTGGCTCCCCCAACAAACTTATGTGTGATGAGTTCAGCAAGCTGATGACCAGCAAGTTTGAAATGTCCATGATGGGGGAGATGACTTATTTCCTTGGACTGCAGGTAAAGCAGATGTCCAATGGAACGTTCATTAGCCAAGCTAAGTATGCCAAGAATTTGATAGAAAAGTTTGGAATCAGTAGCAGCAGAGAAGCTAAGATTCCAATGATGGCAAACTTTAGCATGGATCCAGATGAGGCTGGTGAGAAAGTGGATCAGACACAATATAGGGGACTTATTGGTTCTCTGCTGTATCTCACTGCCAGCAGACCTGATATCAGCTTTGCAGTAGGGGTTTGTGCAAAGTTTCAAGCAAATCCTAAGAAATCTCATCTGGAAGCAGCAAAGAAGATTGTAAATTATTTAAAGGGTACTTACAATCTAGGCCTCTGGTACCCAGCTGATGACAATTTTCAGCTGAGTGGGTATTCAGATTCTGACTATGGAGGGTGCAAGATTGATAGGAAATCAACTTCTGGCACATGTCAGTTTCTGGGAAGTAAGCTGATATCTTGGTTCTCCAAGAAACAGACTTCAGTAGCTACTTCCACAACAGAGGCAGAGTACATGGCTGCTGGTAGTTGCTGTTCTCAGCTGCTCTGGATCAGACAACAGCTGAGGGACTACCATGTGATTACAGAAGAGATACCCATTTTCTGTGATAGCACAAGTGCAATAGCCATTACTCAGAATCTTGTTCTCCACACTAGATGCAAGCATGTGGACATAAGACATCTTTTTCTTCGGGATCATGCTGAGAAAGGAGATATCAGGATGGAGAAGATTCATACGGAGAAGCAGAGAGCAGATGTGCTTACCAAACCCTTAGCAGAGGTAAGATTCAGAGAATTAGTGGCAGAGTTAGGAATGATAGATGGAGGAGTAGCTCTTTAGAAAGAAAGTTTTTGGGTAAACGGGTAGTCAGCTGGTACCCAGCTGAGGACTATTCTGCTGAAGTAATCAGCTGATCCTCACAACAGCTGATCTGGTATGTCTACTTATTCCTTCCTTTCTTTTCTCTATCTTGTTATGTCTAACTTGATACAGGGATAAGTTATGAAAGTCAGACAAGGCCACTTTGCTTCAGCCGGTCCATATCAGCTGACATTAAAGACCCAGATGAGCAGAAAAGATTCTCATAAGGATCGCTCTTATCAGCTGATTTTGCCACGTCAACATCTCGATAAGTATTTCTATGATCTTTATGTCGGTTTTTAAAATTTTATTTTATCTATCAAATCTTTTCAAAAATTAATAAATCCTTAATTTCTAAAATTATTTTAGAAAATTGGCAATCAAATCTTTTCGTTTACGAAAAATCGGGGATTTATTACCTTTTTCAAAATAAGGTGTCAGTTGTAATTAATTTAACACCGCCTAAATCTTCTCAAAAAGCACTTTCATCATTACCTTTTTCAAAAAGGCGAATCTTTTGAGGCGGTCAAAACCTTTTGAAATCCTGACACCCACGCATCACCTCCAAAATTCTCAAAGGTCATTTATTCTGGACCTTTGATTTGTGTGATGCAAGATACAAATCTACGATCAAAATTGATTTGTTTTAATTTTAGAAAAGCTGCTCATATTCGTCGAATACTATAAAAACCCATTTAACTGATTTCTGAAAACCTTTCTACTTCGACTTCCTTCTACCTTTCTCTTGCATATTATTCTCTGCATCTCTAATCTGTGTGTTGAAGCTATGGCGTCCAAGTCAATGCAAACATTGTTCAAAGAAAAGATGTACGCGGAGATGTGTGTCGATTTTGACACGACTAGGGTTCCTGAAATTAGAGAAATCCTAAACCTTCTCCAACATTAAAATCTCCGAACCTTTATCTCCATGACCCCCCCAACCATAAAACCCTAAATTTTTATGCCTTCCAATTCCTTCTTAGGGCCCAGTTCAGCACTGACTCCATCGGCTCCTTGGTTGATGAAGTAGCTGTTGTTATCTCCAAGGATGCTGTCGCTGATATCTTTGGCCTATCCTCCACTGGTGTCCAACCTCACAAATATAAAGAAGCCGACTATCTGGAAACCTTTCAGTTAATGGCTAGGACGAGTTTTAGGGACACCACCACGAACCTGAAGAAATCCATGCTGAGAAGGCGGTTTCGGTTCCTGATGGATGTGGTGACCAAGGTCATCTTGGCGGAACAGGGGAGTTTGGACGCCATTACCAAACTCCGCCTGAGTGTGGCCCGCACCATTCTCGATGGGGTGCAAGCAGACTGGGTGAGTCTGCTATGGTTCCGCCTGGAACAGGAGTCCAAGAGGTGCTTGGTGAAGGAGGTGAATGGGGAACAGATTTACAGCTTCAAATCCAAGTGTTCCATGGCCACCAAGATCACTATTCTTCTGAATCATCTGCTGCCCCAGCATGAGTGGGATGAGGAATGGGTTGTGGAGTACAACCACACTAAATTCCTAAGGGGAAGTAACCTGGACGTGATTGGGCCAGCTGATTCAGATTCCTTGGTTGATCCTATGGTTGCTGCACCGGGCTCTTCTGCTGGTCCAGGAAAGAAGCAGAAGAGGAAGGCTTCAAAGCCTGCTGGAGGTGGTAAAAAGAAGAAATCTAAGAGAGAAACCACTCCAGTTCAAAGGAAGCTCTCCTTTGAGTCAGATGAAGAAGAGGATACTGCTGTGCTGAGCAGTTTAAAGAAGAAGCAGTCTTCAGCAGAGAGGGCTACTCTGCTGGTTGACGAATCCTCTGAAGAAGAAGAGCAGGCTGTTGAGGAATCAGCTGAGAAGGGAGAATCAGATGAGGATTCTGAGTCTGGCTCTGATGGAGAGGAAGAAGAGTCAGAGGAGAGGGAATCAGCTGAGCCCTCAATTGCTGAGACTAAAGTGCTACATTCCTCTGGAGATGCTCCATCAGCAGAGACGCCTTTAGCTGCCTCACCTATCAGGTCAGCTTCACCTACTCCCCTCTCTGATCCTTCCCTACATTCCACCACCCCAGCTGATCCCACACCTTCACAAATCCCATTCGGCAATGAACCAGAGGAGATAGCTACCTCTGGTGAGCCTTCAGCTACCCCCAAACCCTCTCAACCCCAACCCATCAACCTTGATGACCCCAACTCCCCCTAAAAAATGGCCAAACAAGCACGCCTATCTCACCACCGTTCAAAGGGGCCTCTTGAACGAGGGATGATTATATCTGCCCTAGCCCACATTTCCCTTTACATCCCTGAACTCAACCCTTACCCAGCCTACCAAGACATCCTTGCTGATGGCCTAGCCTGGGCACAAGCAAGAGAAGGGTCAGTCACATTCTTTCTGGCCCTAATTAAGGAGATGGGAGAAGCAGCATTCACTGAATGGGAGGAAATTTTGATGGAGGCCTTGGAGGTTAAGGCTCCATCTCAGCTGACATCCCCTGAAGGGCTGAGGAAGGTGGCTAGAGCTCTGTTGCTCAAAGATGGAGTGGCACTGGACTGCCCTGAAACAGCAGAGACTGAATTTATTCCTCCAGCAGCATGCTTTGAGATCTCCCCTGCTGATCAGGTAACTCCTGCCCTTTTGAATAAATTGAAAGGATATTTTGATGGCCACATCAGGGAGGTCAAAGCTACTCTTCTTGCTGCCAAGTCTGCTGCCCCCTCTATGATTGAAACTCATGTTCATCAAGTCCTGCTGGACCATCCCAACAAGCTGAAGGAAGCTATGGAGGACAGCTTGTATGCCACCCGGATTGAATTCTTCAATACTCTCCAGAACTTCAAGGCAACTGCCAGGGCCTTCAATGATGATGCATCTGCCTCACTTGCTGCTGAGTCTGAGAGATTCAGATTGGTCTCCGAAAGGTTGGAAGGACAAATTGCTGAGTGCAAACACGGTCAGGAGGACCTTAAAGATGTTGTGGACAATCTTCCTTCTTCTCTACCCTCTGTTGCAGTAATTGATGATATCAAAAAGGGGGAAGAGAAGAACTTAGCTGCTATTGCTTTGCAAGCTTAAATGGCCTCTCTGAGAGCACTTCTGGTGGATAATCAAGGGGTTCTATCTGCTAGGATAGAAAATGTTGAAGAATACATCAACACCAGAAAGATGGCTGCTCAGAAGACTCAGGAGCTGAGAGATCAGAAAATGGCCGAGGTATTGCAGAAGCAAGAAGTTGTTGCTGTGGAAAGGGAGAAGAAGAAAAGAATTATGAATGCTGAATTGGACGAAAAGCTGGCTAAGGAGTTACAGCTAGCTGAGAAAGAAACCCCTGAGGAAAGGAGGAAGAGGCAGGAGAGGGAGATGAATGATGAGCTTGAAAGAAGATTTCAGAGGAAGCTGAAGAAGAAGGGGAAAGTAGTAGCCCAAGGCAGCAGGACTAGGAGTGGAAAGTTCATCAGAGATCCAAATGAGCCTCTATTTGATGGACCAATTGATATGTTCTACAATCAATTGTCTGATGAGTTGGTGGATCTCTGGAAAACTATAAAAGCCAAAACCAAGATCCACTTCTATGTTCTCCGAGGAGAAGATACCAGAGGAGAGAGAGAGAAAAATGCTGAGTTCAGAGACTGGTTGAAGGAGACTTTTCCTAAGTTCTTCAGAGCTATCACAGAAGAGATGCTTAAGGTAGAGGTTCAGCCAGAGTTGCCAGAGATTGAGTATCTTCCTACTCCAACTGATGTGAGTGGAAAGATAGATTGGGTGGAAATCAGGAAACATTGGCTGCAGATCACTCAACTCTTTCATCAGCTTTCTGACAACTCCCTGCCAGCTTTGAAAGAGATAGAAAAGAGATTTCTGGACTGGTTGCAAGTTCCTCTCAGCGGCAGAAGACTGCTCCTCATGTAATAGTCCAGCTGAGTCAGCTGATGATTATGTATTCTTTTTCTGATTGTTCTTGCTCTTTTGATTATTAATAAAACTTTATGATTCCAGACAACTACTTGTTGTCAGCTGCATTTTGATTCTGTCTAAAGATCTTACTTAAAGATCTTCTTTAATGTCCTATATTGATCTTGATTTTGATTAAATTTGATTATCTGTTGAGATCAGCTGAGTTGGTTTTGATATCATCAAAATGGGGGAACTTGTTAGGATTTCTGTGTTAGATGTTTTGATGATATAATAAACCAATCAGCTTGTAATAGGACCAGTTGAACATGTTAGTCAGCTGATGAGTAGTTAGGATTAGATAGGTTCAAGTGAGGGGGAATCTACCTTGCTGTCTAGAAGATCCGAAGCTATCAGAGAAGACCAGCTGAGACCTTGTGGACTTAGCCAATTTTAGAAGACAGAAGATTTAAGCAGCTGACACTGGAGCATCGAGAGCAGATTATCAGAGAAGTTTACATCAGCCGATAGCTGTAGAGCATATCAGCTGATATCAGAAGATTAGCTGATCAGCTGAGAGCACGTCGCAGACAAGACAAGGACCATGGATAAAAGACATATCCAGACGAAGTCAAGAAGACCAGCTGAGGTGCACACCAGCAGACTTGCACATCAGCTGAGGTCCAAGTATCAGCAGACTGATACACCAGCTGAGGAGACAGATCAGCTGAGGTTCTGTGCTCGGCTCAGATTCTTCGGAATCAACTTTAAGGGTTATCTTGCGACATAAAAGGAAGATTCCCAAAATAGAAGATCAATCAATCAAGGGGACAAACTTGATTGATTGAAGATCGCGAAGTTTGACGGGAATCAAGAAGGAAATTCAATCAATCACATTGATTGATTGAATACGAGATTATAGGATCTCAGATTTCTAGTCCATCCCAACGGCTAGTTATTTGATCCTATAAATTAGAGTAATAGTGATAATTTCAGTATTGGACTTACACGCACATTTAGCTAGCCGATACTCTATCAAATTTATCACTTACGCTCAAAAACACCATTCATACTTATCCTTTGTAAAAGCTTTGTAGAAGCTGTGAGAAGTCAATTGCGCTTGTAGCATTGACAAGTTTTAAGAGAGTAGTACTCTCAAACTATGTAAGTAAGTGAGTAAGTGGAGAGCCCCTCAAGTCCAAGTTGGATTGAGGAGAGTGGATGTAGGACAGTTGGTCCGAACCACTATAAAACCTTTGTGTCTCTTCATATTTCTTTCTGTTTTTATTTGTGCAAATCACCTAAAAACCGATTTTCATCAAAAACGTTTCTGCACTATACACAGCGCACTATTTTCAAAATTCAGACTACCTCAAGTAGTCTGCTAATTTTCTGAATAAGCCGATAAAATTAGAAAAGGTTTTTGAATCCTTACAAGTCTATTCAACCCTCCCCCCCTTCTAGACTTGTTCAAGTGTATTCTTCCCTAAAACCTGCCTTTGGGACCAACAATCCTATCATTAGAACTGATTTGTTAGAAGGATCAATACACAATAGTTGGAAAACGTGAATACCAAATCACTCAGGTTGTGAGTTGGTTTGTAGGAAGGACTGGGACTTGTAAAACCACCCAAGGGTCAGTTCCTAAGAGAGGAAGTTGGCTACTCGTGTCCCTTGGCACGTAAAATTCTAGTACCTATCCTCAGGGTTTTGAGGTTAGCTTCCTGTTCAATCAGGTCGTGGACGTAGGAGTTGGCTATTCCGAACCACGTTAAAAAGTCCCATGTGTGCTGATTTACTATTTGCTCAGGACCATAATTGTCATCATATTAAACTGAAGCATACTTGCATCATTTTTAGAAAATCATCAGGACTGACTTTGTCATCCTGATCTTAAAACTGTGCACCAGCCTTAACCATGTTTACACTAAGCAACTGATAAGTTTTCAGGAACTAAAACGAGTAAAAACTTAAGGGCTCACATTCCGCACGAATCTGAGCTTACTGAGATAGTAGCCCAACTGACTAGCTTCTGAGCGGTCAGTAGGATTGTTATCTCTACTGAGCTTCTGAGAGCACAACTCTGACTTAGCCTATTTGGTTCATCACTGATCCATCCCTGCTGCCCCTGAGGACCATCAGTTTGAGAGAACATTTTAGGAGGTTCCTGACTAAGTCTGAAAGAGCATTTTCCTGACATTTCAGGAAAATCTTACATCAGTGTATTCCCCCCCCATACACTGATTTATATTCGTTTCGGGACCAACACTTCCTCCAAAACATCCAGCATTCTATCATGAATGGCTCCAAGATGATTCTCCATTCTGAATTTCCAGTAGTCATAGTCTTCAATGGAAAATTCAGGGAGCTTCCTCGTCTTGGATTCACTCTTCTTGTATGAAGCCATACCTGCAAGTGGTTTATTAAATTGCACACAAAGTTTTCTAAAATGGTTTTCAGAGATCTGTTCAGGTGACCACCAAAAACTTTCTCAGGCTGTGGTCTTTTGGACACACAGCTCTGATACCACTTGTTAGTCCCAAAGGCAGGTTTTAGTGAAGGAAACACAAAATCAAGTCTAGAAGGGGAGTTGAATAGACTTGATAGGTTTCAAAACTTTTTTCGATTTAGTCTTATTTTAAAAACGGCAGACTACTTATAAGGTCGTCTGGTTTTATAAATTGTGCGCTGTGTATTGAGTGCGGAAACGATTTTGATAAAAACCTTTTTGAGTGATTTGTGAACAGGTAAGAACAGGAAATTAAAGAACACAAGACACAAAGATGTATAGTGGTTCGGACAAAAGGTCCTACTCCACTCTCCACAATCCAACTGGACTTGTGGGTCTCTCCACTAACTCACTCACTCACTTGAGAGTAAAACTCTCTTACAATAGTCTATGCTTAACAGCAGTCGACTTTCAGACAGCTTCTACAAAGCTTACAAAAGATTAATGTGAATGTAGAGTGTTTTGAGTACGAGTAAAGAATTTGACAGAGTTTCGGCAAGCTTTTTCGCGTGATAATCCGTATTTGAATTCTTCACTGGTACTCTTATTTATAAGTTCAAGTCACTAGCTGTTGGGATTGAGTAGAGATCTTAAATCCTATAATTTAGGAATCAATCAATCATTGAGATTGATTGAATGGTACTCGAAAATCTTCACGATCCTCAATCAATCAAGTTTGTCCCCTTGATTGATTGATCTTCTATTCTGGGAATCCTCTTTTGTCGCAAGTCAACCCTAGAGTGATTCCGTAGAATCTGGGTGGAGCACCAGACTTCAGCTGATTTGTCTCCTCAACTGATGTACCGGTCTGCTAGTATGTGGACCTCAGCTGATGTGCTGGTGTGCTGGTGTGCGCACCTCAGCTGATATCTTGGACTTCGTCTGGTGCCTCGGTCCTCATCTGATCTGGTCCTAGTCTTGTCTACGACATGCTCTTCAGCTGATCTTCTGACTTCAGCTGATCTGAAACTCTTCTGATATTCAATTCCAGACAATTCAGTGTCAGCTGCTCAGTTCTTCTATCTTCTAGAATCTGCTAAGTCTTCAAAGCCTTAGCTTGTCTTCTTTCCTATGCATGTTCTGGATCATCTAGGCAGCAAGGTTTATTCCCCCTTACTAAGAACCTATCTAATCCGAAACAATTCATCAGCTGACTAACAAGTTCAGCTGGTTCTATTACATGCTGAGTTAGTTTATTTTATTATCAAAATATCTAACAAGAATATCCTAACACTTTGTGATCTGTTCTTAGTGAATTTGGCACCTAAGTGGTGTAACAGTGGATGTAGGAGGTCTTTTTCATAGACTCTGAACCACTATAAATACTGCCTATTTACTTACTGTTATTTATTTTATGTACTACATATTTATTTATTTGTTACATTCATCATTGTATTTAAATTTGTGCATAAAAACTTTATGTTTTCACAAAAGAACTGAACTCTACAGCTGTAGACTTCCTTAAGTCACTCAGTTATTAAGTTTGTTCAAATTGTTTTTCCTTAACATTTACACTTATTTCCACTGCACATTAGAGTATTTGCAATACAGTTTCTAGTGCGAGAATCTCTCTGATACTTTGTCTACAAGTTGTTTATTTTATTTGCAAGTTTTATAACTCTGCAGCTGTAGACTTCTCTAGTCCACAACTGTATCCTTTGTGGTCCATAAAACCTCTTGTAGACTAACTGTTTTTAAACTTTTAGAGGTTACTGTAAGGTTCTAGAATCCCCTCTTTTGAAAAATTTTGAAAATTTGATTTTGGACTCAAGGACTATTCACCCACCCCCCCTCCCTCTAGACCTTGACCACTTAAGGGACCAACACTACCCCATACCACCTAAACACAACTGGGCAAGCTGAACGTGCTAATAGGGAAATAAAACCTATCTTGGAGAAAAATGTCAACTCAAATAAAAAAGATTGGCCAATCAAGTTAATAGATGTATTATGGGCTTATTGGACAGCATTCAAAACAATACTTGGTATATCTCCTTACCGACTTGTCTATGGTATAGCATGTCATTTACATGTTGAAATAGAACATAGAGTTTTTTGGGCTATTAACACGTTTAATTTAAATCTAGAAAAAGCTTGTACTTTAAGAACATTTCAATTAAATGAATTGGAGGAAATCAGAAATGAAGCATATGATAATTCTAGAATTTACAAAGAAAAAATGAAAGTGTTTCATGACAAACACATTGTGAGAAAAAAATTGAAATAGGGCAAAAAGTTATTCTATATAATTCTAGATTACATTTGTTTCTTGGAAAATTGAGCTCAAAATTGTCAGGACCCTTTATTATAAGAGTTATCTTTTCAAATTGAGCAATTGAAATTGAAAACCCCAAAACTGGTAATTTGTTTAAACTTAACAGACAACGTCTAAAAGCATATCTGAGAAATTTTACAAAGGAGACTAAGTTAGTATCTCTTACTGACCCGGTAAATAATACTATTTAAATTTTATTTTTCCGGTATAAATGGCAGATTCGGTACTCCTTGACTTTCGAGTGAGTATTTCAGTTACCCACAAAATTGAGTTGTTAATAAATATATGTGTGTATATGTATATATCACTCCTTTTTAACGTTAACAATGATGAGTGTATCACCACCACTAATCTTTCCCGACAGTCATTACCCGCTAGCTTTTAAATTTTTTTTAAAAAATATTACTCTACAAACACCTAATTTTACCCTCATTTCTAAGCACCTCTCTTTAAGTTATAATAAACTCAAACAAAATGAGAAAAATCTCTCTCTCCATCATGATCACTCTTGTTTACGTATTCATGCTTGCTATTTCAAGGAAAAAAATTTGGTGCATTTTCTTGGTTTGTTACGGCAATTGCAATGCAATTTATAATATTAACTTGGGGAGTAGCGTTTTTATAATTGTAATGTAATTTTTTGTTGTTAAATAAACTTTTAATCCTTCATTTTTAATAGATCTCTCAAATGGACATTATGGATGCGGAAATTGACTCTTCAAATAAATGCTTTCCTTGTTTCATTAAAAATGATTTGATTAAGATTGTGCTGAAAATCCCTTTAAATAAAGATATATATATACTTAGCTTAGATATTTCTCATGGCTCGTCTTTATATCATAAGAAAATTAGCAGGCAAATTGTAGGAGCTTAATTTTTTTTTAAATAAAAAAGAGAAAATTGCCTCCACTTATTAATGTTATCGTGGAGAAGACCTTCCAATTTTTGAATTCCAAGAACTAATTGTGGACACTTGCCTCTCCAAACTAACACACACTGCTACTTGGCATTATTCTAAACCAACAATATTGGCTGCAATGCTAGTTGAAGCACTGTTTCGTGACACTTATATGTTCAAATTCACTTTTGGAAAACAGGGTCCTAATTATAATATAAAGAGGCAAAATTTTGTTAATATGGTGCAATATTAAACTAGTTGTAGATGAAGTATAGTTATCATTAATCTTTTTCACAACTAATTTTTTTTTTCCAACTTGACTAATTGATTAGATTTTATTAGTTAATGTTATATTTTTTATACTAGCTCGTGTGAACAAACTTTGTACAATTAGATTCATTTAGTAATATCATTTATCACATATAATTTTAACATCACATTACGTATTAAATAATATCACTGCAATGGTGCGTGTGATTAGGGTCATAATTGCATGTTTTAGCACTCATTTCTATATGCTTTTGGTGATATTATATTCATATTTGACCCTATTTTGTGATACTTTGTGTATTTAACCCTTTTTGGCTAGGAAGTTGTGATTGTAGGTGAAAACGAGCAAAATAAGGAAGAAACGAGCAAGATCGAGAAAAGTCCAAATTTTGGAGTTGAGCAAAATGAAGAAATTATTGTCCTATGTTGAAGAGCTTGAAGAGAGGGTCGCAACGCAAAAAGAATCAAGTCAATAGGAGTTCTAGAGCTCAAGATATGACAAAAACAAGGAAGTCACGCATTGACCGAGACTAAGGCGTCGGGCGACAAACGTTCCTTCTTCGGAAGACAGGCCTCGCGTGACCAACATCCTTGGAAAGACAGGCATTTGTCGAGTGGAGTGTTGACCAAGCTCAGGCGACAGTTGCTCAACTCTTGGACGATAAAAGTGCTATCTGTCGACCAAGCTGTCGCCCAAGTGGTCGACAGACCTACAACTCTTGGGCTACAGCAGCTCAGATTTCTCGGATTTTCAGGGCTATTTTCGTATTTTCGTGCGTTTTAATGAAGGGCATCTTAGTCAATGATCCAAGGGCACTATATATACTTCCATCTCAGATTTTCAAAGGGACTTTTATCATTTTCTTAGATTCATATTCTCTCACTAGATTAGGAGAAGTCAGAGGTAGTTTCCAAGTGGTGTTCTTAGATTTCCATTTATGATTTCGACGATTACTTGTGATCTACCGTTTGGATCGATGATCAGTTTTCTCATGCATTCTTAGCATAGCTCAAGCTACATTTCTACCGATTGATTTTCAATTTCTATTGTCGGATCATTTTCTAGCTTCTAGAGGTAATCTTGTATCTTTTCAATTCCAATTGTAATAGGTAAATTCTTGAATACTTTGTATAATTCCTGCATAATGATGATTGCTATTGCTTCAATTTGTTTTATGTTTACCAAATTAGCCATGGGCTAATCCCTTTGTGTGTTGGTGTATGACTCCTATGGAGTAGTATGGTGATTATGTTGATCTTTTGATTCAATGAATTGTTGTATGATCAATTCTCTACATTGATGGATTGTATGAATGTCTTGCATGTGTAGTTGATCATAAGGGCCATTAGGAGATAGTCTCAATGAGAATTCGCCTATTTTCCTAAATCTTCTTGTACTAGGCCAAATGCATGCCAAGTGTTTGATTAAATTCTTAAGATGGTGAGAGCTATACTTAGTGAATAGGAATAACAATTAGAGGCTTTAATGTGTTCTTAGGGAGACCTCTTGCATGTT
>JAPKLY010000403.1:410344-424859 GCA_026898435.1 Prunella vulgaris
AGACATAGATACCATATCCCCTTTATTTGCTTTGTGTTTTCGAATTATGAACAATAGTCTCACCTTACAAATCCTCGTCTCTTTTGGGTTCGATATAAAATAAACTTGGTTAAGCTTGTCATTGCAATAACGATCGTGTACACTTGCACGTAGACACCAAATAGGCAAACAACGTGCAACTGTGGCCCTGGATTAATAAAACAGGCAATTCTTTCTTTAGTTAAAAAGTATAACATGTATATTTTATTGGGTCACTTACATATTGGTTCAAAAAATCACTATATTTACAAATTGGTTCAAAAAATCTCTATATTTCCAAATTGGTTCAAAAATTAGTTAAAAAGTATATCACTATATTTTTTTGCACATAAGTTTTTTTTTTTTTTTTTGCACGGAACCAATATGTAATTTTTGTCAATTTGTTGAACCATATTGTACTTTTCCCTATTATATTTACTTATTTTAGAAATACAATTGAAACATAATATTTTGATTTCATTATATAGAAACAATTGCAAGATGCAACACTTTTAATACCTATATTTCAAAACACAACACTCATAATATCATATTTCAGAACACAACACTCATAATATCATATTTCAGAACACAACACTTTCACCAATAAACAAATATTATTTATCAATTTTTGTGCCCTGAACACTAACCTCTACTTTTTCACACTCTCTCTCCTCTCTCCTCTCTTTTCTTCTTTTTTCACACGTTTCTCTTGTCTTTCTCTTTCCTCTCTCCAATTTTTTCTACTTTTTCACATTCTCTCTCCTCTCTCCTCTCTTTTTTTCTTTTTTCATAAGTTTCTATTGTTTTAAAAGCAGAAAAGTCGGCTAGAATTAGAAAAAACAAATGAAATAAGCTTAAGCTAGAATTTTTAAAAGCATTAAAATAATCAACTAAAAAAACCTTTTAAAAAATAAATCAACGTTAATTTTGATATGAGTACAAAACAAATAAAAATAAAATATTAACAGAAATTTAAGGGGCCAGTCCCAATGGTATTTCCTATTTGTAATTTTGATAAATGTTAAGTTTGCTTTTTCTAAGTTGAATATTCGTACTCGAGATGTTGAGCCAGCACTATTGTCTTAGTCTTGTATGCAATGAGTGCATTGTGCAATTTAAATTCATTTTTAAAAAATTACGGAAAATACTATTGAAATTCCATATACTACGAATATATTCATATTCGAATTTTAATTCCTTTCATATTTCAAATTCCAATTTTTTTTTATATTTTTGTATAATTTTGAATTTTTTATACTACGAATATATTCTATTTGAATTTTTTATAATTTTGAATTTTAAGTTGAATATTAGTACTCAAATTTCAAAAAAAAAAATTAAGTTGAATATTCGTGCTCATTTTAAGTTGAATATTCGTACTCAAATTTCAAAAAATTAATTTTTTTGAATTCTACTAATTTAAATTTAAATTTAAATTTTCAAAATTCATTTTTGTGAATACCTAAAAAATTTAAATTTCAAACATATTATCCATTAAAAAAAATATTAATCCGCAAACATATTTTTGTGAATACTGTTTATATTCGGATCGCACAACAAAAATCATGCTTAAAAAAAATCAAAATTCAATTGTTTATAAGAATTGAAGAAATTCAATTGGATTTTGGCAACACAGTCATGCCTGGTCAAATAATGAACAAATCTGAAATTTTCACAACCGGGTCAAATAATGAATGGGTCAACTTGCTTCCATTATTAACTTGAGCCTCAATTAAATAAATTGTGCATCAATGTAATTGGTTCAGCTAATCAAACAATTAATTTATCAAATCTTCTCAAATATCTTATATTCAAAATTCCATATACTTACGAATATATTCATATTCGGATTTTAATTCCTTTCATATTTCAAATTTCAATTTTTTTTTAATTTTTTATAATTTTGAATTTTTTATACTATGAATATATTCTATTTGAATTTTTTATAATTTTGAATTTTTTTATTTTGTTTAATTCAGATTCAGATTTCAATATTTTTTAATTTGTTGAATTTTTTTATACACATATTCAGATGTCAATTCTTTTTTCATATACGTATATTCAGATACTGCAAATTTTAAATATTGAATACCTCTAACTTGAATTAATTATATATTCATATTTCTACACATTCGAATTTTAATTTTTTTCATATTCAGATTGAATACTACTAATTTTTTTATATTCAAATTTCTTAATATAATTTTTTCATATTCAAATTTATGAATATAATTCAATACATTATTCGTAATTTTCAAATTCGTAATTTTTTTACATATATACGTAAATTTAATTTTAATTTTAATTTGTCATATATTCAGATTTTTACTCATTCGGACTTTTATTTTGATTTTTTTTTTGAATTTTTTTTTTGTTTAATTCAGATTCTGGTTTTTTTTTAATTTGTTGAATTTTAAAATTCAAGTTTCAAATTGTAAATACTACTAATTTGTTGTCGAATATTCAAATTCGAATTTTAAAATTGTGAATACTACTAATTTGTTGTTGAATATACTAATTCGAATTTTAAAATTATGAATACTACTAATTTGTTATTGAATGTTCGTATTCAAATTTAAAAATTGTGAATACTACAAAATTGTTATTGAATATTCGTATTCCGATTTTAAAATTGAACCCAATATTTCATGCAATACTTTTTTGGCCCAAACAAATTGAATATGCGGGAGTGCGGTTGTTGACCAAAGATAAAAATAAATAGGAAACGTGGCATCATGTCCTCCCCACAACTCTCCTTTCCAACCACCACATTCCTTAATCTTTCTAATTAAAAAAATTAACGCATACATGCACAAGTAACGTAACAAAGCATCATAATATTCTTAAAAAATGGAAATTGCAACTTCATAATGATATAACTAATTATATATCACAACACCCAGGTCTCTTTGCCATTTTTGACTCATATAAAAGCATACACCTTTTGACTCATATATCAATACACGCAGTACACACACAAAACACACACGCAGTACACACACAAAACACACACGCAGTACACACTATTTTTCCAATTGTTCATCAATGAAAAAGAAAGGTATCTACAGCAGGTCGGTTGTACAAAATAATCATTCCCACCCTCTGAATTCCGCCATCAATCCACACCTCTCCACTTGCATCTCGCCGACTCTCAGTCACGCACCGCTTCGAAGCCACAAGCAGCCGTACGCTTCCTACCCGTTACACCGCCTGAAATCGAAGATGCCGTCTGCACTATTCGCAAGCCTACCTCTTTCTCAAATTCGCAAGCCTACCTCTCGCCGGATTTGAAGAATCGGCCCTCGCCGCCTCCGAAAATCCTCCATTGCAGTGTGGGTCTTCGATTCGAGAGAAGGGACGGCGATTTCAGGGACGGCGGATTCGACGGCGAGAGCAGGGACGACGATTTTAGAAACTGTCGGCATTCGTCGCACACTCTCAGCCATTCCCGTTCAATCTCGCTTGAGAATCCGCCTCACCTACATCCGATTCAACACCATCATCGTCTCACCTTTAAAATTGCAGGTTCGAAACTCTATTGCAGATTCAGTCGTTTTCAAAATTGTGGAGGAGTTGGAATGGAGAAGAAGACGAAAGCAAAAGCAGGGGATCCTGCCGGAATTTCATCAAAATTGCCTTCGAGACAGGAAGAAAGAAGGGTGAACGAATGTGTATTCAATCTCTGGAAAAAAAAAAAAAAGGAGCCTTGCCTTATATTGTAACAAACGGTTTCAAATTTTGAATTGAGAATGTTACCCAAAATACTCCTCTGACCTATAAGGGGAACGAAGGTTTTTAATTTTTGAATTTGAGTTTTAGAAAGAGATGTGAAGAATTAATTTGATATGACAGCTAAAAGTCTATACACTAATCTACTTTTTACATGAGAAAATGGTCCACAATAATATAATAAGCAAAAGGGTCCCACAAAGTGTTGCATTCTGAAAACTTCATTTTTGGATATTGCACTTTGCAATTTCACCCTTATAAGTGTTGCATTATGCAACTCACCCAAAAAAAAATTTCCAAGATATATAAATTTAAGCACCTCCTCAAGATATACATATAAGCAATGTTGGAATATGTGTCGCACAATTCGTGCCACTATGTCTTATGTGATATGTATATATATATATGGGAATTTTATTTAATTACTATATTAAAGTTATATAATATGACATTTATATATGTTATCACATGTATTGTGAGGGTGTACGTCATGATGGGATACACGAATTGGGAATAATTTTTACTATATTAAAGTTATATAATATGACATTTTTATGTGTTATCATGTGTATTGTGAGAGTGTACGTCATGATGAGATAGATGAGTTCAAAATCAAGTTATAATTATTTATGGAGATAAAAAGACGGATTAAAATTATATGTTGTATATTGATGGTGTTATGCAAATCATGAAATTTGGCCCAACCCGGTCGATCTGGGCCTACTGCAGAAAATAGTGTTGTGATCTTTCAAAACTTGTTTTGCAATATGAGGCGATGAAATGACTAAGGTGGGGATACTTCCAAGCTTTAATAGCATAGCAGGGCCATATTTTTGAGAGAGTTTGTCGAGGCTTTGATGAGGCAACTTTCCTAGTTGGTGTAGGTTTCCTATGATGGGAAGCTTTGGAGGGCTTGGTGGCAGAGTCTTAGATTTTCTCATTCTTTTCACCAAGGAAATTAATAAAGGGAAAAGTACAAAATGGTTCAACAAATTGACAAAAATTACATATTGGCCCCGTGAAAAAAAAAAACGCTTTCTTGCAAAAACAAAAAATACTGCCGTGCAAATTTTTTGAACTAATTTGTAAATATAGTAATTTTTTTTAACCGATATGTAAGTGACCCATCAATAAAAGGGCAAAAATGAAAAGAAGAAGCAGAAATGGAGAGAGAGTTCATGATAGTAGGAGAGAGAGAGAAATGAATTGTATTAAAATTTAGATAAATAAATTTAAGCGCCGCCTCAAGATATACATATAAGCAATTAATGTTGAAATATGTGTCGCACAATTCGTACCACTAAGTTTTACGTGATATGTATATATATGGGAAGTTTATTTACTATGTTAAGGTTATATAATATGACATTTATATATGTTATTATGTGGGGTGATTTGCAAAATGGTCTAGTGTAATATTACATATTACATATTAGTTTTACTTTTTTTCAAAAATTTCAAAATGGTTCAAAATTATCATAATTGTTGTCTACAGTGCACTGTAGTTGATGGAACATAAAGCAGCTTTTGCTGTCCCCTTTGTCGCATGTGCAAATTTTAAAAATTTTGCACAACTTTATTTTGCACAGGCACTACACTTTGCACAATCTCTACACAGTCAATATTTTGCACAACCTCAATTTTGCACAGGCACTACTTTGCACAATCTCAACTTTACACAGCCAATACTTTGCACACACTAAACAACCTAAAATTTCCATACCTCCAATTTTAATAAATTTTGCACAAATAATTTTTTTATTATAAAATAATTCTGATCCAATTTTCATTCAATAAATTTTGGTTTGCACAGGTTTTGAATTTGCACAATTTTAAAATTGCACAAACATTTTTTTGCTTGATTTAATTATTTTTAATTTATAAATAAAATTTTATTTTCAAAATTTACACATCTGTAAAATATTAAAAATTCTAAATTTACACATACAAAAACATATAAAAAAATTACAATTTTCAAAAAAAACTTCTCTTCATCTTCAATAAACAAAATCTTCAACTTCATCTGCAATATAAAACAAAAGAATAAAGAGTAAAAAATTATTATCCTACAATGAACATGTATTCATCTGCATATATATGAGAATTTTATTTACTACATTAAGATTATATAATATGATATTTATATATGTTATAATTTGTATTGTGAGTGTACGTCATGATGGGATATACGAATCCAAAATCAAATTATGACTATTAATTTATGGTGATAAAAAGACGGATTAGGATCATGTTCTATACATGAGGGCGTTATGCAAATCATGATCCTTGGATCACATATACGCGTGTGCATTTGTGATACAAAGGTCAGAATCATGTATAGCATGTGGATGCACATCACAAAATCCTGATTTTGAAAAGATAACATTATATATTGTCAATAGGCGGATGAGAGCACATGTTGGACTAATATATTGAGGCAGGACGTTGTAAATTTAGGAAATGTTGTAGGATGTAATGATAAAGAGATATAATGGTAACAATCGATAAAATTTAACCTGAATATTTGATATATGATAATATGTTGAGGGATTGCAAAAAATGATGTTGTCATATGTGCTGAACTGTTAAAAGTTTGTCACCGTTTGATTAATATGAAAGATTAGACAGGTATGATAGCTTTGATGCAGTGATGCCAAAAGAGCTTACAAGGTATAAATTGCACCAGCGCATGCAATATGGACACTCCCAACTTAAGCGATGGTCGATAAGAATCTTTGTGCAATGGCGCCCGAGGTCATATGCATCCATATCTATTTGCAGTACACGCACAAGATGAGAACACACATTATATGCTGAGTACACACGCTAAAATAACCCTTTTGATTTTCATAGTTCATTATTCAGATTTGTGTGCGGCCTTCAAAAAAGAAGTCGGCTGGTCTCACCCACAGCCGCACTCCCGTCCGCTCTGGCCGGCCACATCCGCAGTAAATGGGTCTCTATGCGTGTCCTCTATATGTGTTTCCGCACCTTTAAATTTATTATGTGTTCTCTTCATCCTACTTATATGTGTTCTGTGCACCTTTATAATTAGAGAAAATTATGCAAAATAGTCATTGCTTATGTGGCTAAATAGTATTTTAGCCACATTGACCCAAAATTATGTCTTTTAGCCATTTTGAAATTTTGTATCCTAACCAGGAATATAAGGGAATTATTTGGGATTGCTGGAAATGGACTTCACTAGTAGTATTCCTAATGCTTGGTTTGCGAAAGATATGGTCTCCAAGTGTGTGTGATGTTTTCATATTCTATTCGTGTATTGCGTTCTATGACACTGAAGAATTTACAATTTAATGTGGAAATGATTTGGGATTGCTGGGAATGAACATCACTAGTAGTCCTAATGCTTGGTTTGCGAAAGATATGGTCTCTAAGTGTGTGTGATGTTTTCACATTCTCTCCATGTATTGTGTTCTATGACGCTGAAGAATTTGCAATTTAATGTGGAAATAATTTGAAATTGATGGGAATTGACCTCAGTAGTGGTCTCATTGCTTTAATAAGATTTAAATGAGGGATATTTTTATAAAATACTTAACAACATGTCTAAAAAAGAATTTTGTGACATGACCATAAAAAATTTAGCCAAATATAAGTAGCTAAATTTTATTTTCTATTTTAATTATTATAATTCTATTTGTGTGCACCACATACATATACGGGTGTATATAACCTGGGCTTTGTGCAAAAGAGGTGGCCAGTGAGAAATTGGGGAGGAAATAATTGTGGGTGAAACTTAGATGTCCTAAAATAACAATAAAAGAGGTGGCCAGTGAGAAATTGGGGAGGAAATAATTGTGGCTAAAACTTAGATGTCCTAAAATAACAATAGATAAATGGGAAAAGTACAATATGGTTCAATAAATTAACAAAAATTACATATTGGTCCCGTGCAAAAAAATATATATATATACTACCGTACAAATTTTTTGAATCAATTTGTAAATATAGTGATTTTTATGAACCAATATGTAAGTGATAATAGATAAATCATTTTATCATAACTACTTTAAAAAAATTTATTATATATAATTTTTAAGGGTGTAGAAGTCAAAAAATCCGTAATAGAGCGTAATCTGACCGCTTAACCTATTTTTTTTTTATATTTTTCAAAAATATAAATAAGAGTACAAATTTAGGACCACCTAGTGCCTAAGCGACACTTAGTGCCTAGACGGCGCTTAGACCAAAAAACACCTAGAATTGTTAATTTTTGCAGGAAATCTGTATCACTGATAATTTTGAAATAGAGCAAATGTGAATGTGACTTAGGTGATGATTTTCTTATGTACATGATTTAAATTGATTTAGGAATGTGATTGTTATAAATAGAATATTAAGTTATTCACTTATTTTGTTAACCATCAAATTTTAAAAAGTTATTTTAATGGTACACTCCAAAAATAGAGGTGAAGCCTATAGGTTCTGAAGAGTTAGTGAGGGATAAAAGTGTAGAGGGGAGAGATGAATAGACTCTTAATAATTTTTATGTCTTAGTAAGATGAGGTAACTTAACATGAAGTCGGCTCCAAATAACTCTTAGCAGGTGCAGAATGAACAATTTACAGGTGATTATCAGCAGATTAATTGGACTACTATCAAATATAGCCTCTAAACTCATGTAATAAAAACCTTTTTGAAAATGGCTAACTCCGAACAGATCTAGAACAATAAACTTTGAGACCTAGGACTTGTTGTGTTTGTAGATGCATTATTAATTCTTGTACAAGAGTGAAGCACAGTAGCATGCTTTTTTCTTATTTCTTTTTCTTTTCAGTATTACCTGTTCATCAAACTGAATTTGTGATATCTTGTGCTTATTTTTCAATTTTTCACTGACGAATTCCCCATGAAGATGACAACCCAATTGTTCATTTTCAAACTACTTAAAATTATAAACGAAGTCATGATCAAACACTTCAAAGTTCGACTCAAATCAATCGATTCAGTTATCTACATCTCTAATTAAATGAACTAAACTGTGCCATAGACGGGCTATTCTCGAACAAATCTGATGTATTCAACTTTAGTGTTCTTGTGCTAGAATTAGAGAGCGGAAAGAGAAACAAAGGATTCTCCCTCAAGGAATATAATCTAAACCTTGTTGCACACGCAAGTATAATTTCATCTTGTAGCTTAATTAACATGTTTATATCATCTCAACCATTTGCAACATTTGGGCAGGCATGCATGGAGACTTTATAAAGAAGAGAAGTCACACAGATTAGTAGACCCTTAACTAGGCGACTCATTTTGCGCTCACTTCATGTTGGACTTTTGTACGTGAAAAAATAAAATTCAAACTAAAATATGTTTTAGATTTTAAAATTCAAATCTAAATTTCTAAAATTAAAAAAGAGCATACCCTATATGTCTATAACCTGTTATATGAAAAATTTCCGTGTCACTAATTTTTGAGTTGTTACGTTCCCACCAACTATTGTCAGGTCAATTTTCTACAAAATGAAAAATGACTCTTAATATTTACATTTAGATCAATTTTCTTATATGTTGAGTTTCTAGGGCTAGACCCATAATTTTAAGATCAGGCCTCAGGCTGATGTACATTTTGAGGAAGATGTTAAGAAATTTCCAAATTCCAAATGTATCAAGAAACTAACGATTCCAAGTCAAGACCAAATATAATAATGTCATGTCTTTTGGTCTATGTTCTCTTTATTAAAAAAAAGAACTTGTTATATTTGCATCAACAGATAACTTGCCTGAAGCTTCAGTTTTACTTCCTTCTCTATGATTTACTATTATGGATATATTCACAAGATACACTATGTGTCATTATATATTTCATCAATGTACGTCATGTGTGAAGAATGATAACGTCAATGAACACGAAGAGAGTATCATAAAGTTGGGATACGAGATGAGAAACTACACACGTGAAAGAATATACCAATCACAAATTAATAAGAACAAAGTTTCAGAGTCAACACCATAATATATATTATGTCTGTTATGGGTGCAAAGAAAGTGAAATAAAGATCAGATGAGCAAGTACTGCTGATTAACTGAACATTATACTATAAGCTGAAGGTAGTCAGCTGATAGGTCTGCTGATGGTCATCTGATGGGGTCAGCCGAGATCATCTGGGAAGTCTACTGAGGTCATCTGGAAAGTCAACTAAGTCATCTGGTATATCAGAGGAGTCAGCTGAGGTAGTCAGCTGAGGAGGTCAGCTGAGGTGTCAGGATGACTGGTTAGGATGGTCAGTCAGGATGATGGTCAGGATGGTTGGTCAGGTCAGGATGATGGTCAGGATGGTTGGTCAGGTCAGGATGATGGTCAGGACTGGTTAGTTAGGATGAAGATCTACTGATGATATCAGCTGATGAACATCTACTGATGATATCAGCTGATAAAGGTCTACTGATAAAGGTCTACTGATGATATCAGCTGAGTACTCAGACTCATCTGAGGACATATCACATCAGCAGACAAAGACAAGAAAAGGAGCATACTGACTCTAAGTCAGGAATTAAACTAAGAATCAGTTACGAAGCGGTTTAAACTTCCAAGTTGGACAACTGGCGATCAGTTTTAATAGAATCAAAACTGAAAACCGTTGGGCTCTGATCATTGATCATTTTCGTTGCAACTGTAGCAGTTTCTTGTTAGTTGGTTACGATCACAAGCATTAATTAGGGTTTTCATACTCCTATATATATATGCATCTATGTATAGGAAAGTAGAGAACAACCAACACAAAAAATACTCAGTATACTCTAGAGAGATCCAAAATACTTGTAATTTGTATCATCTTCCATTGATTAGTGAGAGAGGTGCCCTCATCCGTGGACGTAGATCATTTCTGATTGAACCACGTAAATCTTGGTGTTCTTCAATTTCTTTATTCCAATTGATTTCAAACAATCATTGTTAACTCAACAATTGGCGCCGTCTGTGGGAAAGAAGATTGTTGGTGAAATCAACTGCTATGGCTTCTACGAAGATGGAGTTTGAGAAATTCACAGGAGCGAATGATTTTGGTTTGTAGAAGGTGAAGATGAAAGCTCTCCTCACACACCATGGATTATCAAATGCTCTGAAACCAGCGGATCAGTGGCCTTCATCATCCTCATCAGAACCTGCTAAGAGGCAAGAGATTCTGGACAAGGCTCATAGCATAATCATCTTGTGCTTGGGGGATAAACCTCTGAGGGAGGTTTATAAGGAGAAGACTGTCATTGATGTGTGGAACAAGCTGGAACAGGTGTATCAAACGAAGTCGGTTACCAATAAGTTGTTCATGAAGCAGAGGCTTCATTCCTTCAAGATGACTGAGGATAGGGATCTGGTTGAACAACTTGAAGAATTCAATAAATCAGTGGATGATTTGGAGAATCTTGAAGTCAAGATTGAAGATGAGGATAAAGTCCTGATGTTATTGAATTCTCTACCAAAATCCTTCGAGAATTTCAAGGATGCTCTGTTATTTGGAAGGCAAGAGAAGATGTCACCTGATGATATTCAGAATGCATTGAAAACTAAGGCGCTTCAAATGCAATCTGAAAGGAAGAACACAAATCAAGCTGAAGGGCTGAATATCAAATTCAAGAAAGGGAAGAAACCGTTTCAGGGAAAGAAGAAGAAGAGGAATGGTAAAGGCCCTGAACCTGGAAAATTTGTGGAAAGGAGAAAATGTTTCTCATGTCAGAAGGTGGGACATCTCAACAAGAATTGTCCTAACAAATCCAGGAAGCAAGAAGAGGATCAGAAGGCTGATGTCACAATTGCTACTCAAGAATAGGTGTGTAAGTGAGTCGAGCTGGTTTGCGAGCTACTCGTGCTCGACTCGTAAAAAAATTAAAATCGACTAGAATCTAATCGAGTCGAGCTCGAGTTTGAGCTACTCGAGTAGCTCACGAGTTCGAGTTTGAGCCTAAATATACTCGGTTCGAGAGGCTCGCGAGCCTTATCGAGCTTGCACAGTATTTACTATTTGTTAATTATATTACATATGCTAATATAATTAAATTTTAAAATATTATCATGTTATATATACTACTCCCTCCGTCTCGTAGGAATTTGCACCCTACGGGACGGCACATTTTTTAAGAAAAACTAGTTTTATATATAAAGTAGTGGTATATGGGTAAATATGTGTAAAGGTTTGTGAGTGTGCAAGTAAATCAATGCTTCCTTTTTTAGTAGTGTGCAAATTTGTGTGGGACGTCCAAATAAAGAAATTGTGCTAATTCCTGCGGGACAGAGGGAGTAATATGCTTAAATATGAAAAATAATTATAATATATATATTTATATTATATATACAATATATTTAAACATAAAAAATTTATTTATATTATATATACAATATATATATGATGTAAATGTAATAATATTATATAGATAAGTATATATATATATATAGATTAGTATAAATATTATATATATTAGTATTTGACTTATAATATTTAAATTAAAAATGGGCTAAAATTTAGTTTTACATTTTTGTAAAATAATAACGTTATCGAGTCTAGTCGAGCTTGAGTTTATCAAGTTTCTAACCGAGTTGAGCTCGAGCTAAAAAAATTAGGCTCGATCGAGTTTGAGTCGAGTTTCGAGCTTCGAGTATTACATTCGAGTCGAGTTTTGAGCTCAGCACTGCTCGACTCGACTCATTTACACCCCTACTTAGGAAGGATATGATAGTGTTGAGGTCTTGGCTGTTACTAATGTCATGTTGAGTGAAGATTGGGTGTTGGATTCTGGGTGCTGATTTCATATGTTTCTCAATGAAAATTTATTCAGGGATCTCAAGAAATTTGATGATGGATCAGTTCTCTTGGGGAATGATTAGATGTGCAAGGTCAGAGGCTCTGCCTCAATAAAGTTGAGGCTGCATGATGGTGCTGAGAGGATACTACAAGATGTCAGGTTTGTACCTGAGCTGAAGAGAAATCTTATTTCTCTTGGATCACTTAATGTTTTGGGTTATGAATTCAATACAAGGATGGGATTCATATTGATAACCAAGGATAATAACATTGTGATGAAAGGCAAGAAGGTGAATGACTTGTACATTTTAATTGGTAACTCAGCTGCCGGATCAGTGAATGCAGTTATGGGCAGTTCTGATGCTATCTTGTGGCACAAGAGGTTAGGGCACATTGGTGAGGAGGACTGAATGAACTCTCCAAGTAGAATGCATTTGGGGATTCAAGAACAATCAAATTGGATTTCTGTGATCACTGTGTGTTGGGAAAATCCAAGAAACACTCTTATGCAAAGGGGCAACATCATACAGATGCTCCTATGGATTATGTACACTCTGACATCTGGGGGCCATCAAGAACTGAGACTCATGGAGGTGGAAAGTACTTCATGACTATCATTGATGATTTTAGCAGAAAGGTGTGGGTGATCATCCTGAAGGAGAAGAGTGAAGCCTTTGGAAAATTCAGGGAATGACTTCTTGAACAAGAGAATAAAAGAGGCAGAACCTTAAAACATCTCAAGACTGACAATGAGCTTGAGTATGTATCAGAAGAGTTTGAAAACTTCTGCTGATTAGGGTCATAATTGCATGTTTAAGCACTCATTTCTATATGCTTTTGGTGATATTATGTTCATATTTGACCCTACTATGTGATACTTTGTGTATTTAACCCTTTTTGGCTAGAAAGTTGTGATTGTAGGTGAAAACAAGCAAAATGAGGAAGAAACGAGCAAGATCGAGAAAAGTCCAAATTCTGGAGTTGAGCAAAATGGAGAAATTTCTATCCTATGTTGAAGAGCTTGAAGAGAGGGTCGCAACGCAAAAAGAATCAAGTCAATCGGAGTTCTAGAGCTCAAGATATGACAAAAACAAGGAAATCACGCATCGACCGAGACTAAGGCCTCGGGCGACACGGACTCCTACCTCGGAAGACAAGCCTCGTGCGACCTAATTACCTGGAAAGACAGGCATTTGTCGAGCTAGATGTCGACCAAGCCTGGTCGACAGTTGCTCAACTCTTGGACGATAACAGCTCAGTTTTCTCGGATTTTCAGGGCTATATTCGTATTTTCGCGCATTTTAATGAAGGGTATCTTAGTCAATGATCCAAGGGCACTATATATACTTCAATCTCAGATTTTCTAAAGGACTTTTTATCATTTTCTTGGATTCATATGCTCTCACTAGATTAGGAGAAGTTAGAGGTAGTTTCCAAGTGGTGTTCTTAGATTTCCATTTACTATTTCGACGATTACTTGTGATCTACCGTTTGGATCGACGATCAGGTTTCTCCTGCATTCTTAGCATAGCTCAAGCTACATTTCTACCGATTGATTTTCAATTTCTATTGTCGGATCATTTTCTAGATTCTAGAGGTAATCTTGTATCTTTTCAATTCCAATTGTAATAAGTAAATTCTTGAATACTTTGTACAATTCCTGCATAATGACGATTGCTATTGCTTTTATTTCTTTAATGTTTACCAAATTAGCCATGGGCTAATCCCTTTGTGTGTTGGTGTATGACTCCTATGGAGTAGTATGGTTATTATGTTGATCTTTTGATTGCTATGAATTGTTGTATGATCAATTCTCTATATTGATGGATTGTATGAATACCTTGCATCTGTAGTTGATCATAAGGGCCATTAGGAGATAGTCTCAATGAGAATTGGCCTATTTTCCTAAATCTTCTTGTACTAGGCCATATGCATGCCATGTGTTTGATTAAATTCCTAAGATAGTGAGAGCTATACTTAGTGAATAGGAAGAATAATTAGAGGCT
>JAPKLY010000404.1:0-20914 GCA_026898435.1 Prunella vulgaris
AAGGTAGATCTTGATACTTGGCTTTCAAGTCCTCTTCCCTCTCCCAAGTCGCCTCCTCGAAGCCAATGTCGATTCTAATGCACCTAAAGAATTTAGTAAGCACAAAACTTGGTACAAAGATATCGATCGTACGTAAAGAAAGAACATTTTAAACAAACGCGTGTCTAGCTATTAATTTTTTAGGTCAATTAAAGAGTGTTACGATAATGAGAGGAGCCAAAATACTGAGGCATTGGACCAATTTAAAAAAAAAAAGTGAATAAGCTCAAGACCATGGAATCATTACATCGAGACCCATCATCTTTTAATACATGACCATAAAAGAAAACATCCATGAATATATATTTTACCTTAGGCAGTTACAAAGTAAAATGCAGGAAAATTAAGCAGATTCGTGTGGGCCTCTCTCTCCACTCCACACACACTTCATACGTTAGATAAAAAGTTTTAATCTGAGTAAAAAAAATTAGGTACGTATATGTCATCCAAACATCTTCACTGCTCTCTATATGCGTGATCTAACATTTCCGTCCTACATATATAGGACTGAAGGAGATAAAAAAATTTTGGAACGTTGGATATGACATGATGCTGAGGCCATATTATTTTGGATTAATGAGATATATGTACAAATCATCATAATAAAAGATTGTCTTGGATTAAAGAAATTTACAAATCATAATGTTTATTGGAGCACTATGATATATTTTATTTCTAATTTTTGTAATACTCAAATGTTAAACTTGTTTTAAAAACTTTGAGGGCATTTGCATATTAATTCAAAAAAAATAACTATAAATATATTTATTAATTGGTTCACAATATATATTTGTATAGAAGTATAACTTTATTTTGCAAAAAAGCATATATATATATGACTTAATTTATAATTAGTGTCAATTTTATGAATTATTTTATAATTTTTCCAAACTTTTAACTTGTAAAATTACCACGTCTCAAGAGATTGTATCATATAAATTTTTTTATGCACATCAATATATAAATGGTAACTGCTTTTTCTCACCTAAACATTAGGTAAAAAAATTAGGCAATACAATAGGTAGAATAATTAATGGAGTACGAATCTACATCAATAAGTATTTGTCAGATAAATTTTGTCCAAAAAAATTCATCATCTTCTTCTTTATCTATGTTGCATGCATGCGCCCATACACCTTAACTTTATCATAAACTCAATTACCTAACCTTTTATACATCTCCTTTTCTTTTAAAAACTTTCAGTGCGTATGGTTCAAAAAATTAACGATCGGACTGGTCCGACCAATTGTTAAGGGATAATTACAAAGAGGGTAGTTTTTTAGTTTTATTACAAGGTGGGGTAAGTGTGCAATTTTTATAATAATTGCGTACTTATTCTGAGTGTGCATTTTTTATAATTTTTGCACATTTATTTGCAAGTTAAAAGAAAAGTGTGCTCCACTTCAAATATTTTTCCCCTTTTTAAAACATAAATAGGATGCGATAACATAAATTCAAACCCATGCCATTTTTTCACATATGACATGTTCTGTACGGACACTCAAATTGGAAACTCTCTTTTTTCTTGAATGCGCGCACATGGACCAATCATTCATCATCATCTTCGTCATTCTGCATGCACCCATACACCTTCTTTATCATAAACTCTATTACCTAACCTTCTGCCTAACATGTTACCTAAAATCAGAAACCCTCTATAAATATTGCAACTTTTATACCATCTCCTTCATTCCTCTCTCGCTATCAGTTACTTCCAATACATCTCCTTCTTCATTCCTCTCGATCGCTATAATATTTCTTTGATCAGTTTAATTCAATTAATATTCTTCGCACCTCACTTTAATTAATATATCATTGCATGCATCTCTAATGGCGTCACAGGCCAATTGTGCTGTCACAAAAAAGAACATCTTTGTCCTCAGTGGACAAAGCAACATGGTTGGAAGAGGAAGGCTTGACGAACTCAAAGCTGAGCGGTCACCAGATCCCATGATCCTCCGCTATGCCTTGAACAAAACTTAATTGGGAGATAGCCCAAGATCCCCTACACGGGGTTATTGAAATAAACGGCAACAAGTACAATGGTGTTGGCCCGGGGATGACTTTTGCCAAGTCCCGGCCTGCTCAAGTTTAATTCCAGTTTCGGGCCCATAGGACTCGTTCCATGTGTCGTTGGTGACACGTCGATCGATCACCCAATGGGAAAAGGGCACATGCATTTCTTTACGAAAGAATGGTCGATAGGGCTCGGGCGGCGATGCTATGGTACCAAGGGGAGAATGATCAAGCCCGCATGCACATCGTGGGAATACAAGAAATTAATAGACGATCTGCGGGCAGACTTGGAGTTGCCGCTCTTGCCTATCATCGAGGTACATCGACTATGACATATTATATGTTATGAAAAGATTAATTAATTATTTTAATATGGATTATTGTACGTAGGTGGCCATTGCTTTTAACGGTACTATCCATGCAACTCAACTGGAAATTCCAAATGAGATTCGTAATGTGCTATATATGTGTTGATGCTTTGGGGTTGCCAAAAAAGGAGGGTGACACCACCCGTCTGAGCACCGCTGCCCAAGTGAAGCTTGGCCGAAGCTTATTTCAACTTCACCCTTAATAATTAGTGTTATATATATAGATGAAGAGTTTGGCAACAAAGCGTTTGTATTAGTTTATTTTTATATATTTTACTATGTATATATATATATTATTTATACAAGAGAAAATGGGGTATGTGATCTTTTAATTACTTTTAGTGATATATAAATTAAGGGTACGTACGTATAACATATAATATATCATAGTCGATGTACCTCGATGATAGGCAAGAGCGGTAGCTCTAAGTCAGCCCGCAGATCGTCTATTAATTTCTTGTATTCCCACGATGTGCATGCGGGCTTGATCATTCTCCCCTTGGTACCATAGCATCGCTTCACACCTATCGACCATTCTTTCGTAAAGAAATGCATGTGCCCTTTTCCCATTGGGTGATCGACGGCACATGGGTACGAGTCCTATGGGCCCAAAACTAGAATTAAACTTGAGCAGGGACTTGGCAAAAGTCATCCCCGCCCGGGCCAACCCCATTATACTTGTTGCGCGCGGTTTATTTCGATATCTCCCAAGTTTTAATTTGTTCAAGGCATGGGATCCGGTGACCGCTCAGCTTTGAGTTCTTCCAACCATCTTGCTTTGTCCACTGAGGACAAAGATGATCTTTTTTGTGACAGCACAATTGGCCTGTGACGCCATTAGAGATGCAAGGATGATGATGATGAGGATGGAAGACGCCATTAATTAAAGTGAGCGAGGTGCGAAGAATATATAATTGAAACTGATCAAAGAAATATTATAGCGATCGAGAGGAATATATGAAGAAGGTATTTGTAAATTGAATGCTCATTTTCATCATCATGTTATTCTATATATGCATAAAAAAGGTTAATGTTTATTTATAAGTGGGAAAATCAAGGAATTTGACTGAATATAATCACCTTTAATTTATTTTTGTATCAAATGAAAATGAATGTTACATCACCTCTAAAAATTCAAGATGCATCACCGCATGCAATCAATCCTGCAACTATATATACAAAATAAAGTTAAATCTCCAGTGGAAAGGCCAGTACAACAGATTCATCCTGAAGAAAAAAAACTATCCATAAAAAAAAAAAAAAAAAAAAAAAAAAAAATCAACATACAGTAATTTCCATGAATTTCACAAATTCCTCAAAATCCATCCTTCCATCTCCATTTGTATCGAACACTCCGATCATCGTCTCGCATTTCTCCACCTCCGATCCTTCCCTTAGTCTCAGAGCACACATAACCTTGTGCAACTCGTACGCGTCGATAAATCCGTCCTTATTATCATCAAACACATCAAAAGCTTCCTTCACTTCATCCATGCTAGGGTTTCTCTCCTTAAATATGTCCAAAACATCATAACTAGCTGCAACATCATCACAATTTTTGCACAACATTCCTAAGCTTCTTAGGACGATTTCCACGTCATCTCCACTCATACTTTGGTCTGCCCTCTTGCCACCTTGCTTTGTGGACATCTCCATGCTATTTTTGGACTCATCGGAGCCGATGATTGAGGATTGAAATCCGGAGAAGAAAAAGAAGCCGGAATTGGTTTTCCGGCCAGTGAGTAAGTGGAGCAAGAGAAACTCCACCAATCCCAAAATCAAAAGAATTAGCTTGATATCACTTAGTGAGAAATTTTCAGATGGAGATTGTGATATCATCCTGTTTAATTAAGGAAATTTGAATAATAAAGAAATATTGTTACTTAGGTAGTGTAAAGATGAGAAAAATGTAGGGATGATTTGAGAAATATATGTCACACACATGCTATATATATATATATATTGGGAAAAAATGCATAAGAAAGTTGTGGGCTTTGTAAAGGGAGGAAATTGCGTGCATGGTGGGGGTGGTTAGGTAGTCACAATTTCGGAGAAGGTGAGAGGAAAATTATGTAGAAATTAAATAAGTTTGTGGATTTTGGGAGTTTCTTGGAAATTTCAGGAGCAT
This sequence comes from Prunella vulgaris, assembly GCA_026898435.1. NCBI lineage: Eukaryota > Viridiplantae > Streptophyta > Magnoliopsida > Lamiales > Lamiaceae > Prunella > Prunella vulgaris. Next base: position 4,552 of record JAPKLY010000404.1, read on the forward strand.
AAGTACGTGGGACAAGTTGGATTTGGTTTTCTTGTCTTTATTTGATTGATTTTATATATGTTGATTATGATATATATTTTTGTGTGGAGATTTTTTTGTTAGTAAATATTATTACAAATACAATGTTTGTTCGGCCTAGTTGACTTTTAGTAGAAATTTTAGTGCTAATTTACGATATTAAAAAAGAAATATTATTGTATAAGAATTTTTTTTTTTTTATTAATCTTTAGAGAAATGGAAATTTCAACACGGGAGATAGATAAGATTAAGAAGCTTGAAAGAAAAACTTGAGAAAAGAAGAAAAAGCATAAACTGATCACTCAAGATTCAAGACTCGACTTTAGAGGTCCTGGATCCCTCTGCCCCTGCCCATAAATAACGTCTCCATAAATAGCAAATATTTTCAAGACGTTTGCTTCACAATTATCTATGCGTAAGCTAAACACGAGAATTAATTAGTGTCCCATGAAATATTAATAATAATAATAATAATAATTAAATAATACAAGAAAATTTCTTCAACTTTTCATACGTCTAAACAAGATATATGAAATGAAATTGTCATAACCTGTGGGAATTTTTGTATTAGCGTTTACATGCATGATCCTTGTTTTTGTGCCTACGGATCTAACTTAATCTAGTTTTAAAAATTATAGGTTAAGCCTGATTACTTGATGATCTCGAACTTAATACAATAATATAATAATTTTAAGCATAACGTTAGAAAATTAAATAATATATATATAAAATTTAACCCTTTTCAACAAGTTTGAATTTTTAGAAGAGATAAAGATGTATTTTTATGGTGTCATAATGAGATTGTTCTAATGATGTCAAATTTAGGCTCTCCCCATCTTAAGTTTGATTCCCCTTGATTTCATGGTAATCGAGCTTACACTCACCTCCATCAAGAGTTTGACATCCATTTAAAGCAACTCTAATATAAATTATCCATTCATTAAATCTTCACCCCAAAATAATATTGAAAAATAAGTCTATGAAAAAAGAGAATATTTGAAAAATTAATACTAAAAACGAGTTAATTTAACACCTGCCTGTAAATTAGCAGAGCATTTGAGTTTGATTCATTTAAATAAATTTTATTAAACAAGCTCAATCGAACTAATTTTACAAAGCAACCTTTCAATATAGCTCACAGTTAGCTTGACTTATCTACATTCTATATGTACGTATGTGAATTGTGAATTGTGAATTGTGAAGTGTGAACACATAAAGGAAGTCTTCGTCAATATTGATTTGGGTCTAAGCATTTCGAATTTTCTTTTCTTCGTTTGAGTCTCACATAATAAAATACGTTATAACATCAGATTTTTTTGAGTCCCACAGGAGAACGTCTAAAGTAGGAGTGGAGACTATGGAGCAAATACAAAAAATATCGGTATACAGTATTTACCATATAAAAAAATAAAATTAAAAATTTTGATACGATATCGGTACAGAACTTTAAAAATTTCGGTGTACCGGTATATACCTAAATATTTTCGATATAATCGGTATACCAAAAAAAATTCGAAATACCGGTATATACTGATAATTTAATATTTAGTTTATTTTTATAATTAATTAATTAAAATTCTATTTCAATTATTTTTGTAAGGACCGGTATATGTCGGTATACCAAAATTTTTGATACGGTATGTAGTATGCAATTTTTAATTCAGTATACCGAAATATGGTATCAGCATATGCAAAAATAGATATCGAAAATTTTGGTACGGTATGGCCACTACAACACGATATGTCAGCCCTAGTCTAAACATTTCGGTTTTTTTTTTTTTTTAAACACTGATCAATCACTAATGAGAAGATGGAGAATAATGGAGATTGAGAAGAGAATGAGTCTAGTTGACTTATGTTTGACCTTCAACTAAACTATGTAAGCGCGCGCATTTAATTTGTGGTTTCGTGTAGTTTAGTGTGAATGTATAATAGATTCGGCATTTCATCATAGAAGAAAGCCACGAATTAGTCTTCAGGCTCTCATAATAAATAATCTATAAAAAATTTATATGAGATTTAGAGTGCAAAGAAAGAATACAAAGAAGATAGAATCTCTTGCAAGAATGAGATTTCTTCTTCTCTTGATTTTAAATATACATGCATATATATACATACATACCTTTACACAACTCCTATTTCTTTCTTTCTTTCTTTCTTTCTTTCTTTCTAAGTTTAGCATTTTCCTAAGGTAATCTTAAAGCATATATTCCGCAACTAACCTTGATCAACGAGCAGCTGATCCATTACCATTAGCATTAGGCCTGAATTGACGAGTAGGTTTTAATGTTTGTTCAATGACAAAGTGGTCAACAATCTTTACAGTTTTGATAGGATCTTGTTGAGACGAAATCGATCTCCATTTGCTCGGAAATCTTCTCAAGTGACTAACATTCGGTTGTAGTTTTGATTCCCCTTCCCAACTTGGGTCCAACTTCCACTCTTTCGGCACCTGAAGACATTACACAAATAACCAAACTAGGACTTCAACTAACTAAAATGTTTTAGGCTTCGATGGAAAAATATCTCAAACGCTATATAAGAAAGGCGTGCTTGGGACGACCATTACTTACCTTATCTACAGCAAGGGTGAAAACTTCAAGATCGCCTTTTAGATTAATATGGAAGCGGGTGAATGACTTGTAGTTCGCAATGCGGAGTGAGGAGAATGCCTCATCGAAGTGTACATGAAGCCAATTGATGCAAATATAAAGGTAGCTTCCAAAAACCAATGAAACGATAGGAGTTGAAAAGACCCAGAAATAAAGGAAGACAGAAGCATAATAAATCATTGCCCCTACTCGTGAAACTGAATCCATCCCATTTTGGCAGATATTATTCCTGCTCACAGCCATTACCTGCAACGACGAATGAATGAAGATCAAATGCAGGTATGACAGGGAGGTTCAAGTAAGAGAAAGAGGGATAGTTGTGGGATTGAATGTTGACCTCCGGAATATCAAATGCAGACATCAGATACTTGATGCATGCTGGATAAAGACCAAATGTCCATTGTTCAATACGTGTCCGAAGACCACTTGGATCAGGAAAATGCTCGCTCTCCACAGATCGATACCATTCATATAGAGTATGGAAGTGACCTGTCAAAGATTTAGTTGGATCAGCCCCAGACATCCTCAAAAAAGCACTATAGAAAATACAAAACAATAGATAAATAACGAAACAGTAAATGTTGTTTCTAACCCTTTTATGTTGCACAGGAAACTGGAAATGGTCATCTATTTCCAAACACAAAAAACAAAAAGGAATCTAGCCATTTTGTTTCCAAGATGCCCTAAGTGATTCGAAATCAAAATCCTAAGAAGCACATATTATGTATCACTACAAGCATCCTCATTCAAGCAGAAGTTCAAGTTAGTGGCCATTTCTCTAGCTCCACATGCCATGGTTCAGAGCTTTTACATGTCGTGGGACATGTGGAGAGAAGCTGGTTTCTTGTACCAAAAAAAAAGGATATCTTGTATTTATATATACCAAAGTTATATACCATATTTGGTGAAGAAGTGCTATATTCCATTTTGCCATACACTAAAAAAAGACTAAATATGAGCTCTCTATTAGTAAATGCAGTCAAAACCAGAAAGAACGCCTAATGGATATAACGACTACTTAGTTTGCTACAGAGCTCAAGTAGTGCTAGTTTTTTATTCTCAAATAACAAAAAGGAACACCTAGTGCATATGATAATGCACAAATGTCATGGACAGGATGATCATATACAATGAAATGAAAATGTACTACAGCAGCATATTCAGGTCCATAGAAGACCAAATAAGTCCAACAATACTCAGTTCAAGTAGGCAACCAGGTGTCCACATAACTATAACATATATCTCACAGAAAACATTAGAATGACGTCCATGAAGACAAAAAATGAAAAACCCATGAAACAAGGCCAACTGTAAATGATTATATCAGTACTTGGAAACAACAGTCACCTGAAGTTGCCAACAATTTATGCCTGATACAAGTCTCAATACCCAATTCCATGAGCAACATTAGAATCAAGGCAGAAGATAAGTGCGCAGAAACATGGAGAATGCCTATTATTACTTTTTTCTTTCGAGACACTTTTGAAGGCACAAAGATGATAGCTGCAACTAATAGAAAGAAAGCAGCGACTGAGGATACATATGAGTATCCAAGCATATAGCTGAAAGCCTCCCATACTGTGCCAAAGAAACTCTTTATGTGACCAGAAAATGTATCATCCTGTAAGATGTGGTCAAGCTTACACTAGAAAAAAAAGAGAAAGAAGTAAGTCACCCTTTTGTAAGCTTTAAGTTATATACTATCCATGACCAATACCAGTATAGTATTTACCTGTGGGAACATGGAAAAGGCCAAGATGAAGTATATAATGCCACCTATAAAGTCAAACTGCCAATTTTTCTTTCGAAACTTCAATATGTTTCCTAAAGCAATCTGCATCAGAATTATTAGCATGTCATCAGAGGTTGCCATTTGACCGAGTAGATGAACTGTGAAACAGTTTATGTACCCTGCTTGAGTCTTCAAAAGATGGATAGGAAGCCTTGCTTTCATAAGTTGTCCCATATAAACTGTTGAAATTGCTGAAAACATGAGTTGGATGCAAAAAGGCCCCACCACAACCATTAACAAGCAAATGATGTACATATACAGGCTTCTCTGAAGGAACATAGGAATGGCGCATGTAGTGATGCAAGTCCCCAGCCATTCGAAGCATACACCTCCCTCTTAAATGGTCACGTATTAGGTGTGAGACGTTCTTCCCAGTGACATCATTCCAGTACCAATCAAGAAGCCAATTAGGCTCATGGGTCATTATGATCACCGAATCATATTCCCCCACCTGGAAAAATACTTGTACTTGATAAATAAACACGAGTGATAAAAAGGAGATGAACAAAAATATATATATATACTAATTATCCTCTAAACTAACAAGACCATTACCACTCTAAGTATTCACCTTCGTATACACATAAAAATGATTACTTAGTAATCCCTTTCCTTCATCAGCAATATGAATTAATGCAAGAAAACACAGAGCATCGTTGGCAAGTCAAATTGATATCTACCTATCCTTTTATAGGATGAAGATATGAAACATCAAGAATTATCATGTCTAAGATTAGCAAAAGTGCAGCTCAAGATGGAACTTAACATGAAAAAACTCAACTTTCAATTAGAGAAGCCTTTTCTTGTATCATATTATATTAAACTCAGCATAAATAATAACTCAGCCCTAGCCATAGCCATACAGTTAGTCATTAATTTGTCCCAATAAAAGGTAGCAAACACACGAGGTTAAAAATGAAGGAGGAAGATTCAGTAATACCAATACCATAGGGTTGTGCGTGTGTACAAAATGTGGTAAATATAACATTATTTCTCTTAGAACATGTTACGTAAACAAGATTTAGTACTAAGTAGTAAGTGGTAATACTAGTTCGAAAAGGCTGAATCAACTTACCGAAATAAACAATGTTACTCATGATAAATACAACTTAATATATAATTTACTTTCTTGTAGTAAGTTCAGGACACTAATGCCTATCTTTTGAAGTTCGGATGCTCACTTTGCATTTTAGCCTATCTTTTGACAAATGCAAATGGTGTTATATGATATGAGTGAAAAAAACAAATTCATTGACTTGAAGATGGTATAGGTTTTGCAGAGAGGTAGTGTGTAATGGATATTCTTATGCTCACAATGGTCTAATAATGTAGTCATCGGAACTTTGTTCTAGGGTTCTTTAGCTAATTCATTTAGCATTGAACCTTATATATCTTGTGCTGTTATCAGGGAATGCGTGATAATTATCATTAAGTACAGATCTTGCAAATCCCTCTTACATAAAACTTTTAGCTCATGTCAGAAACCAAAATAATAAAATATGAAAGAAGAGAACTGTTTTGTGCCAAAAACCAATCAGCAACATAACAAATGAAGTAAAATCTTAAACATGTTACCTTGTTCTTAATCAGCTCTGAAAAGAATTTGAATTGGTATACATCAATATCGCCGTGAAGAGCGAGGTCAAGTCCAAAGACCCACCATCCTTTGGGTAGCTGAAGGGCGAAATAGCTTTTCTTCTGAGGCATAAACCATCCACCTAACCAGCTCTTATGACAAATATATCGCATAAATGTTTGAAGCCCATCAAACCAATCTGTATACAAGAAAAGATGTAACATCATAACAAAACTATACTAGCAAAAAGATCAAAAGAACAACTGAAAATGCTAGCAGCCACTGAAAACAAACACATGATGCCAGTAACACTAGTCATTTTCTTCTTTATCTTTTTTCCTCTTGATAAAGAACAAAAGATTATATTAATAGCAGAGAGTAATAGACAAGCAAAAAACCTAAACCAACCATGATTTCCAGGTATGAGAAAGCATTGAGGCCCATCATATTGCTTTAGTGATGACATCCCACCAGGCAGTTCTGGTTTATTAACAGCTATATGTTCCTCCTTATACCACAGAGGAGGCTGAAGAGCATATTCAAAAGGACAAAAAAGGCGTCTCTCATATGAAAATTCAGATGGATTAGGATACCTGAAACCAAATCCGACGTCCAATTCAGTATATTACCAACAATATAATCCAGGTCGAGAGCCAGCAGACTGAGTGGTCCAAAAATTATTAAGTCAAATAAAATAAGGGGGGGAAATCACTTAATCAACATCCCAACATGAATAAATTTACACTCTATTCTTAAGTCTTGTTGGCCTCATATCCAGTATCCGCGGAAAAACTGGACCTCAGTGGCTCAGAATAGTGTTTAATAACAAAAGCAAGAGAAAGTAGAAGGCAGAAAGAAAGTTTATTGAACTTACGCAAGATCACCCCCGATAAGCAGCAAGTTACTACGTGGCAGTGTAATCACAGAATCGTCACTGTGAATCCTAAGTGATGGCTGAGCAAGAAGCTTTGCCACACTATAGGTAGAATTGCCACCGTCGCCCGTGTCAGCCATAAAGTCAAACCACAGTTCCTCATGGTCACTAAACTGGTCATACAAAAAATTTTCTTGCTTAGCTTCATCTTCGACACGGATCATTGCAGCCTAAAATTTGAAAGATGGGAATAATATCAGGACTGGAACCGATTTTGTAAGTAGCCCTAGCATAAGATTACATTATATGTAATTCAATACTGCAGTAAAACCAATGACAATAAATGAGAAATCAAGAAGGAATTATATTTTACAGAGAGAATAATATTAGAGCACATTCAGATAAAAACTCTTTGTTCCATTATTAATATCCTAATCAACAGAAACACTTTTGGGTAAATGGAAAAAATTCAAGCAAAGTTTAACAGAAAAGCATTAAGGTCGCAAACTGTCCAGTATTTTCTAACAGTCATGTCAAATATGAAATGCTTAATATACCTGCATCATACGCATGTCAAAACGGCCAACAAACACAGTCACTGATACCAGCAGGTCAAAAACTGTCTTAAACAAATCAGCAGACGTCCTGTATCATATCAGAAGACTGTTATAATAATTCAAGGTGCCATCAAATAATAAAAGGAGTTGTGTCAATGTGTCAAGAGTTAGAGATAGCTAAAACAAGGGAAGTACCCTGAGTACCAAGGAACCATATCCAAAAATTCAGGCTGCATTTGCTTCTTTTTCAGCTTCTCAGATTCTTTTTGTGACACAGGATGGGTAAGAGCCCAACTGTTAATGTTAGACAACAAGAAGCATATCAGATTAATCAACTGAAATTAAAGACCACAAAATTGGGGGGAGGGACTAATATACATCATCGATCTCCTCAATAACAAGAAATGAGTCAAAAGCACTGATGTTTGATCAACATCAATAGACTATTCTTGCACTTGTTTGGCAAATTGCCTCAGTAAACACAAGAAAATAAAAAAAATGACAAAACAATATGTGAACTCAGCCCACAGGAGTCATTTATCTATGATCTCAGCCAGACTAAAGGCATGACATGTTATTAGAACAAACTTTTGAAGCATTACAGCATAGTCTTTGTTAACTCTCACCCCGTTGATCTTTCCACTACATAATTCGCAATGTACAGCCCAATAAAAGTGGCCCATAATGAATATATAGGTGAAATTTCAGCTGGAGATTCTGCACACGGGCCACCGCTACAAGTCAGCTGAAAATATGCAACAAAAGCATACAGCAGTCAGCAGCATAAGCCAATTTGTCATGTTGATAAGAAACCACTAAATGACTGCATCAGTAGACAATCATACCTCTCCATAAATGACCCATTTTGATAAAAATGGATAATCATTTGCAGAACCAACTGGAGCAAACCACGATGAGCACACTTGATCTTTAAACTCATTCATGCGAACAAATTTTGAAAGCCAAGAATTGCGCTCTTCCTTTTTCCACAAACTAAACCAACCAGAAGGCATCCTTTCAATTGTCTTCTTTTTCATAATAGCACGGTTGCCACAGTGGCTGTAAAATACACAACATGCTATACTTATAACCTACACGACAATAACAGAAAAAATAAGAATTACGAAATTGGATTTTAGTACAGGTATGTATTTCGACTTACAGCACAATTTTGAAGAATTGTCAGAATTGCAGGTCTCCTTCCAGCCACTCGAGCAACAAGGCCAATATACCACATGCCAATGAATATAATGTGGAATACAAGAAGAAATAAAATGGAAGATATGTAGATGGACAAAAATAAAGAAAGATTCATCCTCATATCAACTCCCATTGATAGGAAACTAGGAAGATGATACAATGCAGCCACTAATATCCAAGCTATATACCTGAAAGGTGAGACACGCAAATTATTGAAGGCCATTTTCCAAGACTATGATACTTTCTTCTGAGATAGTTAATTAAGACGGAAAGAGAAATCAAGGAAATTTTGACTTAAAAGGAAAAGATGACCTACCAGCGACTGAAGTTAGAATAACTTGGTTTTATTGTTTTGCCTATGAATGGTGAAGAAAAGAAATAGAAGAAACCCAGCAAGCAAGCATACATAGACCACCACTTAATATTGCTGTCTAATTTCTGAATAAGAGTGTGCATATTATCCGATGATATGAAGAATAAGCAACCTATAAAAACAGCAATGGCAGCATGGCGTGAATGCTCATGCGGATATGGATATGTATGAGTGAATATAGTCCTCATTGTCTCCATGTTCAAAGTGTCCAATAAACCAACAGCCGGTTTGTCAGATCCCATAATACTCTCTTGATACATTAGTCAGCAATCTAGTTCAAATATTGTGGCCTTCGGTTGCAAGTTACAACTCTGTAAATCAAAGGTCAGCAAATAAAACCTGCAAACAAATTCCAATTAACAACCACAACCCAGAAAATTGAAATCTCAAATTTGAACAAATGCTCCACTTTTTGTATGATAACAGCAGGAAGATTCTCATTTATACGAATGGTGAGATATCCATCCTTAATAACATTAACATGTTTGGTTGGTGTTCCTCTCATGATGATTACAAGCAATGACATTTTTTGCCTCGATATCCAAACCCTTATTGGACATTTATTATAGCTCGAACAATGAAATCAAATCGACCATTGTCAACTCAGAATCGAACATAGAATTTGTACCCTCATTCAAAATTTTCATTTACTTGTAAGTAAAAACATCCAACATCATTAGCGTCAAAAGTGTTTGGCATCGCATCCTTATGTCCAAAGATTTTGGGACTTTATTATTCTAGACAATTCTGTGACATAACCATCTTAATCAATTATGTATTCAAGAGAACTGACAAATAAATGATTTCACAATAACGAGCGACGGTTATCTTCTTCAGATAGGGACAAAATTAAAATCGTTTGAAGAAATAAAGATGAACAGAACAAATGCAAAGCCACAAATGATTACCAAAAAAAAAACACTTCATTAAAGGACAGAGAAATTAATTAACAAATCACTCACAAAGCTTCAAATCCTTGATTCAAATGCGACCCCAAAATCGCATGCAGCAACAAGATCAATTCCTAGTCGAAGAATTCCACCGCCTTCAACTTCAAAAATCCACAACTCACACAAAGTTACCTACTTAGAAGCTGGAAATTAGAAGCAGCGTCGATGGAGAATATCGTTATTCGACATCGAAGAAATGCATATTGAAATGGAGAGAGAAAGTTGCCTAAAAATTGATCGTTACCTAAGTAAATAGGCTGCGTTTGCTTGAGTGTCGAGTCTTTTTTTTTTTTTTTAACGTGTCGAGTCTTTTTTTTTTTTTTTTAACGGGTCGAGTGTTGTTAAACACCATGTACTAGGGTATTCTTTCTGTTAGCATTGCATAAATAAAGCTTAATTCTATTTCATTTTTAAAAAATATTATATGAGACGTGTTTATTGAAATCAACATATGTCACTCATTAATAAAAAAATTACTATTATTTTTTAAAAATAATAATATTTTTAAAAAAAAAATTTACTTTTTGTTAAAATTTTATCAATTTTTAAAAATGATAATTTTTTATTAATAAATAATATTTAAAGAAAATACTTCATGATAAGCTTCTCATTAAATTGTCTTAAAAAGTATCATATATATGATTACGTGTATCAAAATATTCATCAAAAGTATAAAAAGTTGGGTTCAATAAAATTTATAACAATTATAATATAATATCATTGACTCAAATTTTTTATACTTCCGATAAAATTTTTGATACACTCGATCGAATATTTAATACTTTAAAACTGATTCATGACAAGCTTATCATGAACTATTTTATACAAAATTTTACCAACGTAAATTTGTAGAGCCATAGATATTGGAGTTATTTCACAACCTACAAATTTTATAATATTTGAAACTATAATGGCAAAAAAACTTATATGAAATTAATAGTAAAATATTTGGAATCAATTCTAAAATAATTCATATGATCTACTTTTCAAAAATATTCACTTTATTTATAAACGAACTTCACAATATTTTAAAATATTCTCCAATATATTGCATTAAACTGCGTATAAAAAAAAAAGTTGCATATTAAGTGGACAGAGTAATTAGTTGCTAACACATTAGCATGGGAAACAAGTTTTGATTCCCCTTGGCTACAAAGGTGTTTCAAAATTTTCTATTTAAGGTGGATGCTACAATGTGAGATACAATCACGTTTTTTTACTCTCTCATATTAATCGTTGTTAAGAAAAATTTATTAAATGAACATAAAATTTTGACATAGTTATCTCAAATTTGAGAGAGAGGGAAAATTAGAAGTGTGAGTAGAAGAATGCTACATCCGTCCCAAAAGAAATATGATCATTAAATTTTGACAAATTTTAAGAAAATTTAGATAAAGTAGATAAAGACTATTTTAAAATATTTTATGGCTTATTAATGAATCAACTCTTAATTGATGACTTGTGAATAAAAAATTTATAACATGTGGAGTAATCTAACTGATAATTAAATGGTGAAAATGTTGAAAAAAACATTGAATGTCGTATTTTTTTAGGGATGGGAGGGTGTTTATTAAATAAATTATTTTAGAAATACATATAAAGGGATAATTTTAGTCTTATATACGTCTAGTGCATCGTGTAATTTAAATGTATTTTTAAAAATTATATTATATAGGGAAATTGTTAAATTACACGTGTTATTATTAAAAAGTAAATTTTTAAAAATATACTCCCTCCGTCCCAGGGGTATTTGCACCCCTGGGATGGCACACGGTTTAAGAAAAATATATTTTTTAAATAAAGTAGTGGTGTATGGGTAAGTGTGTGGAAAGTTTTGTGAGTTTGCACGCAAATCGATGTTTTCCTTTTAAATAGTGTGCAAATTGGTTTGGGATAACCCAAAATGGAAAGTGTGCAAATTAGTTTGGGACGGAGGAAATATTTTTCAATAATTAACATATATGATTTTTTAATAATATTTTGTATAATTTTTAAAAAATATATGTACATTTAATGTATAAGAGGTTTATTCAAAGGGATAAGTTAGGAATGATAGTGAAAAAAAAAACTAAAATATAATTAAATTGGGCCCAAATTTACATCAAATGCAAACGTGGACAATCTTAGGAGTCATAATTATACATTATTAAGGAAAAAAATTATGTGAAATTGTCTTATAAGATTTTAAAAAATAATGATAGAATTATAATAGAATATAATAATATTTTTTTTAAAATTATAGTCAGTTTTAATAAAAATATTATAAATTTATATAAAATATAAAAAAAATGATAGTCAATTTCTAAAAAATGTTATCAATTTTGTTAAAATTTTATTACTTTTAAAAAATAATAATTTTTTAATTAATAAATTATACATTTTACATTCACTTCGTATCATAAGACTATACTTTTAAAAAATATCTCCAATTTTAATTTTCAAATGTATTTAAATAATTATGTAGGCAATATATTAGTCTTTTGGTCAATAAGTAATTATGACCGCCTCCGCGTATTTTAATTAATGCCTTGAGTGGCATATTCCAAGGAACCCACCGTCCTCCACCTCCTCGTCCTCCTATCCTATCCTTCTTATGACTTTTTCAAACACAAAAAGGAAAAATGTGGCTTTGCTTGTTTAGGTGTTTTTGTAGAAAACTTATGGTGTTGGGTTTGATTTTATTTTCATTCGTAATTCTTTTATCAAAGTTGATATTTGTTTGCTTTGGTATTGGTTTTTTCAAATTATTTTATAAATGAAATATGAGAAGTCTATAAAAATTTGTATGCAACTGAATTTATATATGTATATTTATAGTTTCTGTAATTATCATAAAATCAAGCATATATTTAAAATGCGTAACAATAATATAGATTATACATAATTGTGATACAATTTAATGGCAACCTCAAACCTACACAAGCAAGTTTATTTGGTTTCAAATATTTTAAAAGAGAAAATGTGATCTATTGTTTCATTTTCAAAATCTATAAATAGACAAAGTCTCGTATAAATAAGTTTTATTAATAAGAGTCTTAATTAAAATATTAATTAATGTAAAAATGTAGAGTAAATGTAAATTGTTGAAGTTATATCTCTTTTGGCGTCGATATATAAAATAATCAACGAAGTGGATATAAGAAATAATCCAACAGTCTAGAGAGTACAAATTAACATCCTAGTATCATTCTAGAGTTATACAATCATTCATCAAACGAAAATTTAGAACACTCATGTTCATTAATAATCTCAATAATTTTTCTAAAAATAATTTCATTCATCAATTTTCACAAAATCTAAACTACAGCGACTCAAATGCAAGCAGCTAGTGTTTTTTTTTTTCTTTGTGTCGGTATATTTGAATTTCATGTAAACTTCATAAAAGTGGGAATACTCCTCCTTGTGTTCTAATTTTTAATAATATTATTATTTACTTAATAATAAAATGAAATGGTGTTCGTTGTTTCGTTTAAGGGTGAATAACATTAATATTTTTATTAAAAATATTAATTATTTTTACTCTAAAGTATAAATTATAAATCAGTTTCATAATAAAATATAAAATCCTCTCGATTTGTTATAGAATTTCAATTGTTTCATTTCAATGGAGTAAATTTTATATAAAAATAATTTATAATAAATTTATCGCCAAATAATTTTAAAATATTATAAATTTTAAAAAAATTATAAAAAGTATCCAAAGTCTAGATTAATTTTACTATATATTAAATACAATAGATTTTAATCCAAAGTCTAGGTTAATTTTTTTATATATTAAGGTGGTATTTGGTAGGGTATATTATCGATATAATATGAATTTTTGTACTGGCTTATCTTGTTTGGTAGGGGTACAAATTTTATGCTAACCCGTTTTTTATACGGCCGACCCTGTAAAATAAGAGGTCATATTACACCTTTTTCACTGTTCACAATGTAATAAATTATCTCACCATTTCCATTTTACAATTTTTGCATGACTTGAATAATAACTTTTGTTCTTATATATCTACATATTACACTCTACCAAATGAAATTACTTTTTCTATCTCTATATTATGTCCTACCAAATGAGATTACTTTTTAGAGCTAATTTTATATAATTTTTCTATTACACCCTACCAAATAACATTATATGAATTTTACTTACAAAATTTATAACTCCTAATATTGTCTACCAAACATCCCCTATAATAGATTTTATTGATCTAATTTTGTATATTCTTTGGTGAGATTTTTTATAGACTATAATAATAAGTTAATAACCCATGAAGCAAGCCTCCCCGATTATAATTTATAATGTGAATCTCTGATCCAAGGGCTGAAATTCGTTCAGACACGTAAACCCACCGCGAATCATTGGGATAATAATTTCTTATTTTAAAAGAAAGGAAAAGAAAAGAAAACTTCCCAATATATATTACTACAGGATAAGCTCAAAATGGAATCTTGCACATAGGATGTATACATATTATATTTGGATAACTGTTGATTATTACTGCCTCCGCCCCAGGAAAGTTTGCGGTACTTTCCTGGGCATATGTTTAAAGAAAAAGTGTAATGAGTAAAATGTGTATGGTGGAGATTGTGAGGTAAGATTTTAAAGGTGGAGATTTAAAGGAATATTTTCATTTTGGAAGTATGCAAATTTTTGTGGGACAAACTAAAAAGGAAAGTATGTAAACTTTTGTGGGACGGAGGTAGTATTAATTTGGAGTATAAGAGTATTTTTTATTATTATTTGAGATATGGTTGATTATTATTTGGGGTACTATTGATTTAAACATAGGGTAGACACCGAATTGTGCAGTTTTTTTAATTAATTTTCAAATTTTAAATACATGTCATTCACTTGGGTGCAGACGAGAATTAGTATAATATTAAATTTTTATGATTAAACAAGTAAAATTAACGAACAAACGAGTTAATCTCAGTGCACCCTAGAGCACTAAATAATTTAATATATTTTTAAAAATAGTTATAATTATTTTAAATCGATATGATTGAACAACTATAAAATTCAATATGAACAACCATAAATATTTCATAATACACTTGAATTACATAATCTCATGATACACAATACAGACTTTGGCCAAATAAATAAATAGGGATGAACCGTTTTACATTTAACTAAGGGGTGTTTGATTGAGCTTATAAGTCTTTTAAAACATCTTATAAATTGTTTAAAAGCTTAAAAAATGTCTTATAGTATTTGATAAAATAAGATGTCTGATAGCTTATAAAATCTTAAATGAGTTTCTAATATCTTATAAGATATAAAAAAGTTTGGGATATCATAACTTATTTTTCTCAACACTTACATCCTGACCCACCCGCCTCACCCAGGATCCCGCCACCACTCCACTATTCCCACCTCAACATAGAAAAAAATAATATAATATTCATTTTCTATTACAATTAATTTTTTTTTTAATTATGATAAATTATCAAATAAATTATAAGTTGTATTAGTCAAACATTTCAACAACTTATAAACTACCTAAAAATAATATCTTATAAACTCTTAAAACAACTTATAAGATGCTAGAACATATATGTTTAAAAATAAGTTTGATTAAGAACCCTCTAAATTAACAAACCCAAACAGAAATTTTACTTTTGAATTAACTCAATTTTTTTTCTTTTGACAAAAGTAGTATTTCATTTGTATTTATTATATAATTTGGTTAAGTTTATATTTATATCACAAACGAAGACTTTTATGCCATCCATCAGCTATATGAACAATTTCAATTTTTTTACAAACACAGAGCTAATTACAAAATTGAGAATAAACAAGAGTAAAGCAATATGTTAAGCGCTTATTTTGAAACACTTAAAACAATTTCTAGAATAGATCTTTTTTTATAGTTATCTCTCACAGCTTTTGAAAAAAAAAATTATTCTAGAAGTTATTTTGTAAAGTTTCAAAATAGGCACTAAATCTTCTAAGACTTTATGAAAATTTAACTCAGGCAAAAGCATGGATTGGCTCTTTCTATATTGCTATCAATATATTTTAAGATTTTCAAAATTAAATCTGAATATGTTTTCTTATTTTTCTCGAGAAATTTTGGTATGATAATATATAACCACATTTATATATACTGTGGAATGGAATTTGAATATGGTTTTCTTACACAAGTTTCATAAAAGAGAATATTAGAGATACTCTTATATGAGACGATACTTTGTTAAAGAGATCAACATTGTTGTGAAATTAACCAAGGCTGAATCGAGCTCAATAAGACTTCAAGGATTTCAGAGCAATTGGAAGAACTTGCCGGATGAACACACTTAACAGAAATAATCAGGAAATCAAAAGAACAAGCAATTTATGTGGTTCGATCAAATTGATCTACGTCCACGGATGAGGTTGGTTCACTTCACTAAATGATGAAAATATGTTTA
>JAPKLY010000404.1:30914-55932 GCA_026898435.1 Prunella vulgaris
TGTTATTATAGCCACATTATCGCGCTTACGAAAATTACATCAACAATATGTATAAACGATATTCTTGTAGTTGTACAATAAATTACATTATACATTCTTTTAAATAAATTATAATTTGATACATTTAGAAATAAAATTTTAAGTTTTACTTATATAATTTCATGCATGTTTATTATTTTAATATATTTATTATATTGTATGTATTGATAGACGAATTAAAGCTGGTTCATTAGGAAGAGTTAACATGCTTAAAAAGCCCAATGTTTAATAGCTCGCCCCAGATGACCAGAGTCACGTCATCATCCATTGACCAGTTAACACACTTGAGAGAGAGAGGGAGTTCGCCTAGAGGTCGCCCAGAGTTGAAAGCAAGAGATCACTCCTCACTACAAACATTGGACCTCAGAATAGCACAAGACAGAGAAGCTCGCCCTACTTGGGGTAAGGAGCAGTAGCTAAAAGTAGGTCTCCAATAGTAATGTAGTAAGATGAGAGCAATTTAATTAGGGCATAAGAGATGACAAAGTGACATGTGTTAAGCTTGTCAGATAATTAAGCTATGTAAACTTAAAACATGTCACATCACCACATGCAAAACTATAAATAGGTCTCTTGTACTCACATTCTCTCTCTTTGAATTCGTAATATACTTCTCTCTAGTTTCTCACTATAAATTTCATTCCATAATCCAACTTTGATTGTTGTTTGGAAGAATTCATAAAATAATCAGCCACATAAACAACATAATTAGTAAATTCTTCCAACAGTCTGATAGAAATGTTAATTTATATAAATAATAATAATAATAATACTTAAATTGATTTTCCTTTTAACATTCCCGCGGAATAATCAAATTTAAAATATATTTGGGTCTGATCCCCGTGGCGTGAACTCATGGATCACATATTATAAATAAATTGGCCAGTCCTTTATGAATTTATTTCTGGCCCAGATTATATACCCCTTCATTCTTATTAGATACACACTTTTTTAATTTACACATTCTATCTTCACTATATTTTATTGAAAAATTAACTAAATTTCGACATATATTTACTGAATTAATATTTTTGCAATTTTTCTAAACATATATTTCACATATTTTTGTTAAAATATGAAATAAATTTTGACAAAAATATATAAAAATAGAATAAATATATTTTGAGTGGGGGTATCTAATAATTTTGGAGGGTATACAGTTGGGCCCTTTATTTGTAGGAACAGTATAATGGAGAATTAAAAGTTTTTCTGTAAGATTGTAGTGTGACAATATGATCATACTATTTCTATGGGCCAAAGCCCAAGTTTAATAAATGTGGTGTATTAGTTCACTAAATGAGCTAGCTGCCTTACTCGGGGGATATTTTTTTCCTATAACTGAATCGTTCACCCCCACTCTATTTTTGTTATTCCGCAATTAAGATTCAATAAATAATAATACTCTTTAAATATATTTTACTCAATTCATTAATAGATCACTTCACTCTTCTTATATATGCATTGCATTCGAACAAAATTCTTAAACTTGTAAAAGAAAAAAATCGAACAAAACTCTTAAACTTGTAAAAAAAAAAAAAAAAACATTCGAAATTGAGATAATAGGAAAAATCTTGTGTTTTATCAACATTTGATCCACTACCACCCAAAAATTAAAACAGTCCCAAGAAATTGAGAAGTTAGCGATACAGTTTGTCCAAATTCAAGTTCTTTTCTACTCTCCCTGTCCCACAGGAATTTGCACACTTTCCTTATTCGGACGTCCCACACAAATTTGAACACTACTACAAAAGGAAACATTGATTTACGTGCACACTCACAAATCTATACACATATTTACTCATATGTCACTACTTTATGTATAAAACACATTTTCCTTAAAAAATGTGTCGTCCCGTAGGGTGCAAATTCCTACGGGACGGAGGGAGTACATTTTTTCATTACATATTTGTTCAGCACTAATTGATGAAACAATTGAATAATATTTGAAAAAAATGTTGAACATTTGTACTTTGTTCAATTTTTTTAAATATTTTGCATTTGTTCATTATAGTTATTTGTTCGACTAAATTGTTCAAACAAATAGCATTTGTTCGAACAATCAAAGCGGAAAGAATGCCAACTGTTCGAGATTTTCAATCGATTTTGTCCGACGAAATTTTGCAAAACAATTTTCAATCCCAATATTTATAATAGTAACAATAAAAATATTAAGTCAAAATATGTTCCCGTTTTCCCATTTGTTCATCAGCTTTTTCGCTGCAAGTTTACTCATCCGGCTATTTAATTTTATTATTTTTTTCTCTAAGTGTTGTGATTTTCGGAAGTTGGTATTGATGTGGCTTAAGTGTGTGTTTGGTTAAATATTTTAGATGTTGAATAATGGTAATCAAAGTATGTTTGGAATGATTCTATTATAATTTTGATTCCAAAAAGTTAATGAATCTATTATAATTTAGCTATTTGAGAATTATGACTTTCATTTCATTCCATTTGCATTCCTATACCATTTCAATTCCTTACGATTATACCAAACACCTCTAAGAATTGTTCTCTTTGCACAGGTTGCATTGTGCAATGGAGTTTAAGAGTAAAACAATAACATAAATATAATTAAAATGTTCAAGTAAATATAACTTAAAATACGCAAATTAAGGTGGTGTTTTCTACAAGATTTCAAATAATTCATAAATTTAACCGAAAATTTAAAATAAAACATACACGTTAATACTTAATACACTTGAGATATATAAATTAATATAATTGTAACACAGCAAATGCATGGATCTACCGATCTAAAATTTGTACACGAGGTGTATATATATGAAATCTGATGAATAAAGTCCAGTAATCATTTTAAATTACACCAATGATCACTTGAAATAAAAATAGAATGATAGCCAAACAATATTATGGAACCGAAAAAGAAAAAAGAAAAGCGAAAAATCTGCTACATGATCGAAATTAATTATTTAAAATGTTACTTTTGTTCTACAGATAGAAAAAAAAAAACCATTTTCATTTCTTTATTTTTTCTACATATTAATCGGCTGCAAACTCTGTACTGAGAAAAGGAAGACAAATAAAATTAACCATCAAAACTAATTAAACGACCTTCAGAGATTGAAATAAAATTTTAATAACCAGTTTCAGATGGCGCTGCCGCCGCTGGAGGAGGAGGCGGCGGCGGAGGATCAGAAGGATTAGGCAAAGCAGATCTTCCATTAAAGTTTGCCCCTGCATCTGCATAATCCAGCTCAAACACCTCCCTTGATTTTCTCTGTAAATTAAAGTGGAATATAATTAATTAATTATACTTTAAAAAAATTATAATTAAGAATAATATTGAGTATCATTTTATATAACAGGAAAAACCTGGTAAGAAGCAGCATCAATGACATGATCTTTGTGCTCGGAAATATCCATCAGGTTTCTTGCAAATCCTAAATTAACCCACAAAATATTATTAGATTTAATAAATATTGCATAACTCAATATTTAGAATAAATAAGATTAATATAGGATTTACCATTATGGGAGAAAATGAGGAGAAGAAGACATAAGAGAAGAATCCTAGTAAAACAAGAGACAGTCATGTTTGTGGACAGAAGTTGTGGCCTCAGATCCGTTGAGTAAATTTGATGTGATCCTTCTATATATAATACACTCTCAACTTTTCTATAAATAATTTGGGCAAAAAATTAGCACAAATTTATATTCATTTTTAAAAAAATTGTTAATATATCATGTCTAATTTATGCTCTGTCTCATGCTGACATGATCTCAAGTAAGATTTACTCAATACTTATTTAGTTTAGGATTTAAAAAAAAAATTATTGAGTGTGAAGTCAATGATGCAGTGAGATTCTAATAGTTTCATTTAATAAATAATATAATTGCATTTTCAGTAAAATTAATGTGGTACTCGTTGATGGTTAAGTTTTGGTGAAGTGGTGTGGTTGTCTGGAAATATTAAGCCTCAATATATATTAAGACTCTGATCGTATATGTTACACTGTTTTTTTGTTTTTTCTTTTAAAAAAACATAAATTACACACACTAGCTTAATTCAATTTATTCTTCCTTAGGGTGGTATTTCATGGGTTGGGGTGATTAGGGTCATATTTGTATTAATTTGTGGTCATTTAGAGATAATTTTATAGAGTTTTGGATGCATTTAGAGTCTTATTGTTATCTATTTCGTTTTTCATCCATTGTGTTTGATTTAACTAAAAAGTCCTTATGTTACACTAGTTTTGACAAATTACAGACTTAATTTGAATAAGAAGCAAATGTGGCCCACACGAAGAATTTAATTTCTCTCTCCTCGAAGGTGCGAACAAGCATGGTCAGAACCCAATTCTCTCACACCACTTCCCTACAACCACCACTGTACATCACTCGCAACGGAAACCGTCGCCATTACACTCGTCACTCCACCGTCTGAAACTACTCTGCAACCACTGAAATCGCTAACCCAAGCCATGCCCCGTTCGAATTCGCACCTTTCACAACACTTATCAACTGAAAACCGTCGCCTTCAATCCCCGAACACCAGAAACCGATGCCATACCGCAGCCACATCCCCGCAGCCATAGACACTCATACCTTGCAATTTCATTATTTATTTTTCATTCTAGGAATTCACAAAACCATAAAATTAGAATCATCTCAATTGCTTCCCAGTTCGATATTTTATAACTTGGTTAACTTATCACTACATGATCATATACTTGTAAGAAAGTACATTTATGTGCGAGCACAAATCACTAGTCATTGGGTATGTGGTCCCTTTTGTGGGTGCTTGCGGTTCCGATCTATAGTAAGACGAAAAAATGTGTCATGCCATATAATCGGTGGTAGAAAAAACCATTGTAATTGAGTATGTTAAACTATTATAAATAACTACCTTCAAAAAAATCCATAGGAATTTCAATATTTTTTAATATTTTGAATTATCCAATGCTGAATTATCACTTTCTTCTTTTCTTTTAATCAATTTCGAATCATAAAATTTCGAATACAAATATTAAAATTCAAATATCTAATCGAAACAAAAATATTTGATTCATTTACAACTCTAGAGCCGAGTGAGAATTTGAGAGATATGTGCTTATGATATCTAGGTTATAATGATTAATGTATCATAAATTTTTGATGGACTAACATCCTTAAAATAATAATTTATAGGCATATAATTTTTAAATAGAAACAATAATTATAATAATAACAACTTTATATACATATTTAAACGAATATTCACGAATATCGAATCAGATATCTTAATTTTGTATTTATATTTGAATAATAATCGAATCAAATCAAATATTTATAATCGAATTCGAATCGTAAAATTTTAAATACGAATATCGAATCGAAAAAAAACTATTTAATTCGTTACAACCCTAATTGGGGATGCCGTTTCTTTTAAAATTTATTTTTTATTATATATGTAGATTTTTTTATTTAAGTTTTGAATTTATAAATATTATATATCGTCTCGCCTCCTTGTAACAAAATTCCGATCCATCGCGCTCACAACTTCACATGATTCTAGTGCCAGTGATCACTTCAAGGCTAGCAAAAAAAAAATTGATTAACAATGACAAATGTAATTTTTGAAGGATATGAAAAGCAAGAAATGAGGCCATTTCCAATGAAGAATCCCATTTGGTCATTATTTTCATGATCCTCTCTCGTTTTACTATCCTCTTCATAATTGGCTACTCAATCCCTTTGTTAATTTCTCCTTAGTTTGTAATTCTGTGATAAGTTTTCTCTTTTGGCTTGAATTGTAATTCTTTGGGTTTGCGATGCTGTATATTTGGTTCAAAAGATAAAATTATCTATCTTAATTTTGATAAGATAGATAATTTTAACTTTTGAACTCAAATTAATGATCGCTTACTATTTTTAAGAAAAATTGTAATAAATAGGATGTGTAAGATGAAAATTATGAAATAAAGATTTTGAAGTTGAAAATTTAAAGGAATATTTTTATTTTAAAATTATATAATTTTTTTTGGGACAAACTAAAAGAAAAGAGCAAAATTTTGTGGGATGGAGGTAGCAGTTGCGAAATAAATACATTTTAAAGTATTATTTTTAAATTAGTGCAATAAGAAAAAAAATCTAGTATGCAAAAATTATGTATCAATTTGAATATAGTAATTTTAAAAAAATATAAATTTAAAATTATTCCTTGATTGGGGCAAACATAGTGCAACTCGTGAAATACATGAATTTATAATTTTACACAAACTTTTATATGAATACAATTATAATAATAATAAAAATTATATCATTAAGTGCATTCATCGGCACTTTTACACATATTCACTAATATCATAATATTTTATAATACTAAATACTACTGTATCTACAAATGTAAATATTAATAAATACATACAATAATATTAATGTTATGTTATACATAATTTTTAAATTTATTTATTAATTGCTATTTGTGGATCATACGCACGCGTGTAGAAGCATGCACGTGACTGCCAGATGAAGAGCAATTTTAAATTCCAAATTGATGTGTGTGTGTGTGTTTTTTTTTTTTAATCAAGACCATCAAATCCAGTGTAGATAATTGACTTTAATTGTTAATCTAATCTTTTCAAACTTACTTTACTACATATAACGAAAGGTCTGCGCTTCCTCTTCCTTATGGTTATGGTGTAATCAAATACGTATATGTTTTCATCATCAATCAAACTTATAATAAAAATAAGGATAAATATATAATAACTATAATAGTTAATAAAGATAAATGTAGGCGAAAGTACGAACAAACGTAATAATTTGTTGATTCTGTGAATACCTAGAAAATTACATAAACGTGATTAACGTTTTAACTCCGTTGATTCATCTTGAATGTCAGATTAAGAACTTTAAACACGATAAATGGAAAAACTAAATTCTTTTCTAATTCATTCATAAAATTCCTCTGTAAAGAATTACATTATGATCTTAAATAGCAAATAACTTACTAAACATAATTATAAATCTAATTAAATCAACTAACAAATGAAATAGAATAAATAGATATAATCTTCCTAATATTCTCGATTCTCCAAATATATTCATAATTAAACGAGATTGCGATCTCGTCTCCATCAGGTAATCACTATTCTTATTTAATTATTTTCCTAATATTTTATAATCATTATGCTTAATCAATCTCTAGTGCCACACAATCAATAACATTTTTTATCAATTTTTTTTTACAAATTAAAATACAACACTAGTAATATAATCATCATGAAAACTAACACACGTTCAACATATGTATAAATAAAAAAGAAAAATGAAATTTTAATCTCATTATCATTGAAAATTTTGAAACGGGCAACCCCTTATATTTATCAGACATAACTTTTTTTTAAAGATTATAACTTAAGGAGTGATAAATGTTGAATCCCAACCCTACAAGTGGACGATTAAAGAACAATATCCTTTAAAATTACAAATTTAATCAATTCAAGCTAAATCACTCCCAACTCCCAAGTTCAGCCTAAATTCAGGCCAGTTGCAACCGAATTCATCTAAAGTAGTAGCCTAACTTTGATTTAATTGATCTCAATTTGCAATTTTAAAAATTATTATTTTTAAATTGTAAACTCTTGGTTCGTAAGATAAAAATATCTATCCGTAAAAATTATGCATGTTTTTTACGGATAGATACTTTTATCTTACGAACCAAATGAGCACTCAAAGTATTGTCATTTTTATTTTACCTAACTGTAAATTATTGTCCTCTAATAAATTATTCCTGGCTTGTCATTCGGCCCAACTTGATCAAAACGAGCTAAAATCAATTCAAAATGTTTCTTAAATAATTTTATGTTCTAAAAAATCCACATAAGTTTAAATGTTACAAACTAGCTCACAGTGTTTTGAAACGCTGTAAAATAACTCTGAAGCGCTCTATTTAAAAACTGTAAAATATAAATTTCTTGGGGATAAAAAGTACTTCTAAACTTTTTGTTGGATTTGCAAGCACTCCCTGGGTGTCATTTTTAAGTTACCTCGGTGTCATTTTTAAGTTAGAAAATTGAGAGAAAATTGTTTACAGAATTTATGCCAAAGTCTTTGAAGTTTGAAGGAGTATTCATGTATAAAGAACTATATAGGCCTATGACTTTGATTTAATCCGTTACTACTTTAACTCATTTCAAGTTATTAACTTTTACTTGTTGATACAATATTATATAAGATTAATCTACCCTAATAATATGACTGATTAAAAAGAGGGTTAAAATCAATTTCTCACCTGTACAATATCATTTATTTCAGTTTGTAACATGTACTAATTTTTTTATCAGATTGCAACCTGTACTAAGAAAAATTCACAAAAACTCGTATGCAATATTGCACAAAATCCGACCCGTGCAATATGCCCAAATGAAAATTCGCAGATCCAATAAATTTTTTAAGGAAAATTCTCGCCACATCCAGAATGTATACCACATGAACATATTTGTGCTACTGTAAGTCAAAATGTGTGCTACTACATCTTAAAAAGTTATTTTTTTGCACTTTTAAAGTAACTATAAGAATAATATGTATTTTTACAAGAACAAATATGTGTTTCTTAATTTATTTTTCATTTTATTATTAGTTTTATGTTGCTAATGTAATAATACCTTACATGTGTTACTATCTCGCCACTCCCAGAATGTATACTACATGAACATATGTGTGCTACTGTAAGAAAAAAATGTATGCTACTGTAAGATAAAATGTGTGCTACTACATCTTAAAAAATTAATTTTATCGAAATTCCAGAATGTATACCACATGAACATATGTGTGCTACTGTAAGACAAAATGTGTGCTACTGTAAAACAAAATGTGTGTTACTACATCTTAAAAAATTAATTTTATCGAAATTTCAGAATGTATACCACATGAATATATTTGTGCTACTGTAAGACAAAATATGTGCTACTACATCTTAAAAAATAATAATTTCTCTAAAAATCAATAAATATTTATGAAAAACGAATATTTTTTCTTATAATAATACACATATTGATCTTACATTGTATTAACATGTTTGTTTTCTACAAAAATAAATGAATATATGTAAAAAAAATAACATTTGTTCTTATAGTAGTACACATTTGACCTTATAGTAGCATAAATTTACTCATACAATATAGCGAAAATCCTGAAATTTGAAAATTGCCCAAATCCGACCCGACCCGTTCAAGATCCGCAAATTTTGTTACTTTGACCCCTTTGACCCGCGAATTTTCAAAAAAAAAATTTTTTGGCATATATTGCACCTGTGCAATATTGTATGGGAGACCTACTCAGAAAAATTTACAAAATGCTACCTTAAGTTAATTTTTGTTCTTTTTTTTAGCAGTGCTATATTTGTTAAGATTATACTCGTCATTCTATGTTATTTATTTACTTAATTTATATTATAATTATTAATAATAAAAATTGATGTTAAAAAATTTTAGTTTTTATAGAACGACGATAACATAATTGGAATTCGATTTTTTACCACATGAAAGAAATAAGATTTTTTTACCGGCATCGATTTTTATGTGACAAAAAATAAATATAAATAAATTATTGATATAAATTGACGAATATAACCTTGAAAAATATAACACTAACAAGAAAAAAGAATAAAACTTAAGTATATGTTGCAATTGGTCAATTTTCATATTATAGGTTACAGTTTGATAAAAAATTAGTACGAGTTGCAAATTGAAATAAGTGATATAGTACAGGTGACAAATTAATATTAACCCTTAAAAATAAATTATTAAAATTAAAATTATACGATTAAATACTACTATATATTATTAGTTCATTAAATAATTCATTAAATATATCATATCATAAAAAAAATGATACTCCAGCTAGGTTGGAACTTGAAACATGTGACACCGACCTTATTAAACTAAACTTTACACCTTTACTAATCATTTAAGTTACGTACGTCTTTCTCCTTTAAATTGAAAAGAATAGATTAAATATTTATAATTTTTTATCTTGTCTTCATTTTAAATTTGATTCATATGAAAGGTATATTTTGATATTAATTCTGCAGATTTAAATATATTTTGATTTTTATTATTTAAAAATTTTAATTTTGGTTCTATAAATTTATAAAAAGATCAAAATCAAAATATTTTTTATTAATATCAAAATGTATAATTCATGTGGATCAAATTCAAATTTGTAATAAGTTATAAAACTACAAAAATTTTAATAAAGAAATTGTAAACGACCAATTGTCATTTGATGGTTAATGCATATATTAAAACCCAAACATATCTTTCAGAAAAAAAAAAAAAAAACCCAATAACTTCAGTGAGGAATTAGGGTTGCAAACGAATCAAATAATTTTGATTCGATTCGGTATTCATATTCGAATTTTGATATTCGTATTCGAAATTTTATGATTCGAATTCAATTACAAATATTCGATTCGATTCGATTATTATTCGAATACGAATACAAAATAATGATATTCGATTCGATATTCGTAAATATTCGATTAAATATTTTTTATAAATATTATAATGATAATAGACTTAATAGTTAGTATAATTATTACTATTATTATTATTATTATTATTATTATTATTATTATTATTATTATTATTTTAAAATTATAAACCATTAGAAATTTATGGCTACTATAATTACTATTATTTTAAGGATGTAAGTTCATTAGATAATAATCTAGATATCATATGCATCTATGCTTCAAACTCTTACTCGAGGGTTGTAAATGAATCAAATATTTTTGGTTCGATTAAGTATTCGTATTCGAATTATGATACTCGTATTCGAAATTTTATAATTCGAATTGGATTCGAATTCGTTTACAAATATTCGATTAGAATATTATTCAAATACAAATACAAAACTATGATATTCGATTCGATTCGTTTGCAACCCTATGAGGAAGTAGTCTTTCACTCTTTTGAGAGTAGGGGTGTATTTCACTAATTTATAAACTATTTAAAATATTTTATAAGCTCTCTTGGGATGTTTAGTAAACTAAGATATTGTTTGATAGTTTATAAGAGTTTAAAATAAATTTTTTACATCTTATAAGTTGTAAAAAAAAAATTGAAATATCCTAACTTATTTTTCTCACAACCTCCTCCCCCATCCACCCGATTTACCTCGAACTCTGCTAACACTCCACAACCCCTATCTTAACATAAAAAATTAAAAAATAACTATTTATTTTTTATTAAAATAAAATTTAAAAAAATTATGATAAATCATCAAAGAGCTTATAAGTTGTATTAACTAAATATTTTAACAACTTATAAGCTATTTAAAAATAATATTTTATAAATTCTTAAAATACCTTATAGAGCTCGTTTGGTTGGCCTTAATAAGACATATTAATGCCCTTATCTGGACGGTTAACCCATTTGGTTGATCTAAATAGGGCCTTAAAAATCAAAGCAGTTCACTTCTAAATTTACGGGCTCGCTTGAGTTTAATCGCTTGAGACGTGCCCAATTATCAATCTGGCTGATTAAGGACTGGGTTCTAAAACGCCTCACACTTACATCAAAATCCTGTGACTCGGTGGAGGAGTGGTAGACAAGAGAAACAATGAGTGATCTGATGACGAGAGCCACAAGAGAAATGATGATGATCTTGCGCGACGAATTTGTGGAGAGCTCAGTGGTGTTCCTAGGGGTTAAATTTGACGTATCTCTTGAGAAAATTGGAGGACTTCATTAATGACTTCTGTGCTTTGGCTGGGAGATGGGAAAATTTGTTAATTCTAGGCTGCGTGGTCAATTGATATTCTGGCTGGGAGATGACGAAAAAATTGCAAATTTTGAGTATTCATTTGATGAAATTGCTAAAAATTCAGTAGAAACTAGAAAGAGATAGTACACCTTAGAAATTGCTTAGAATACGGTTTTTTTTTTTCGTGGAAAGGAAACAGAAGAACATGTCTTTTAATTGGTTGAAAATTGAAATAAAACCAAACAATTTAATAAGAATCATGGGCTGCTTTTGTTTAGCCAACCAAACATATATTAATCAGATCCAAATAAATAATAGCCCCTTTTCTATTTAAGGCTTTTTAATACATTTATATTAGATTTCCAAACCAAACAAAGTCATAAAATGTCAGAGCTTATAAAATATTTTAAATAAATCTAGTCAAACACCTTTTAAATCTCCTGTAAACTCGAATTCATATGAACTCATATCGATATTATATAATATTACTATAATTATGATACATATATGATATCATTATTATAAAAATATATTTAACTTTATAACAACAATACATATACATAACAGTGATAATGAATATATATATATATATATATAATAGTAATATTTGAAACTATGTTCATTTGAATTCAGATTCACACAGGTTTTTATCGTCTATTTTAGTCTTTTAAAATATTATAAACATTAATACTTGATTATATATATTTTTGTCTTAATCTTAAATGCCTTATATATTTTTTGCTCTTATTATTACTGAAATTTTTTATTTATTTATACTGAAAAACTATTCACATTAAACTGATTTTCAATATAAATAAGAATAATTTTTTATAATAACAAAATAACTTCTTTAAACTACATTGAATTATATTCGGATAAAAATTAATCATTAGAGTTGACTTTGAGCTCCAACAATCTGTAGGCTTGGACTCTTCGTGTTGTTTATCAATTTAAATACTCAGTAAATAATTTTAATTCTTTAATATATATAAACAAAACAAATTATTATGTAAACATATAACGTCTTAAAAATATAACATTTGAGTGTACTAGCTAGTAACTAGTAATAAAAAAAAAAAAAAGAGTAAAAGTTAAGAGACGTCTGATGAGTGATGCCCCTTTGGCATGTGTGTTTGCACGTTGCTGTTGAAACAAAAGGCGCAATCTTTATCCTCCTTCTTACCTTAATAATTATACTACATCTTTCCCAAAAAATTAGCTTACTTTCATTTATAGCTCGTCACACAAAAATTTGCATACCCCAAAATAAAAATATTTCTTAAAATCTCCATTCTCAAAATCTTCATCCACAATCTCTACCTTGCAAATCCTACTCATCATTTTTTCTCAATGAAGGTAGTAGTTATTGTTAATTTGTTACTACAATTCATATATTGCTACAAACAAAATGCAACGAAATTGTATTAGTATCATAGCTAAATGTAGCAGAAAACGTCTTCAAATGATTTCTTAAGCCTCAACAATATCAACATTTTCCTTTAATTAAGGTCAAGAAAATTTCCCAATCTAATTACTGTTTTGTCCATTTCTCAGCACAATATCCTCTAATCAAAATATACGTATCAAAATTGCAAAAAAAGATGCAAAGTTACTCAATATTCCCACCTTATTATACGATTTTCTTGCACAAACTCAGTCATCTATCTAGCTCATAGTCCAGACAAACTTGCATGAGACGGTTTCATACATGAGACGGATCTCATTTATCGGCCCCCATCTAATCACATTTAAAAGGTAAACATGACCCAAATACTTAAGCAGAGCCCCGCCTCATGAAACCGTCTCATACAAGACTGTCAAGAGCCTAATGATGATATTATATACGAACAAAAAAGGTCAGCAGTTACCATCTGGCATCTACTGCCTACCAAAGAACACCACCTAGTTCCAATATCAAATAATCACATCTTGATATTAATTTGAAGGAATGTACCTGATGATTGCTCCTTAAATTCGAGTATTAATGGGGTACGAAGATGTATGATTTTCAGGAGTTCAGATGAATCAGCTTACGAGTTCTCATGGAAGTTTAATGACCTGGACAATGCTGCTGGATTGGCTTGTAATACTGTGGAAGTTTCCTGCACCTGAGTCTTCTCCTTGCCTTTCATTTGCCTTTGGAAGGCTTTGAAAAGACCACCACCATCACCAGTATCAGCTCTATCATTCTTTATACCTAGAGTTGTCCATATAGAACTCTTAGCAGCTTCTATAGGATCACAAATTCTCAATGTTTTAGGGACCCACAGACGTTTCTCTTGATTCCCCTCTTCGCATGTCTGTTCCTCAGGCTCGTCTCTTGAATGCTTCCCTAGTGTCAGGGTCATTTGTGGAATAGGCCAAGGAACGTTCCAAGTACCAGGTATAGCACAACCCCAGTAAGGCGGCAGTGTGGGATAAAACGACAAGGGGAAGCTCGCCGGA
The DNA here is from genome assembly GCA_026898435.1 of Prunella vulgaris. NCBI lineage: Eukaryota > Viridiplantae > Streptophyta > Magnoliopsida > Lamiales > Lamiaceae > Prunella > Prunella vulgaris. The sequence goes on from JAPKLY010000404.1 coordinate 45,111, forward strand.
GGAAAAGTAGGCGGGAGAGGTGGTGGCGTGCACCACTGCCAAGGCCACGGGGCTCCATGAAAGCAGGGAAAGGGATGGCAATTGGGTATCATATCTGGAGTTCCAGTTTTGCCCTCCTCATTTGAAATTTTGTTAGAGTGATCATTTTCATTCTCTTTACTTCCACAAGAAATTGCAACCATTGATTCACTAGGAGGTGTATTGGAAGTAAAGGGTACAACAGTCCTTTTAGGGTTCAACACCGGGTGGTGAATTCCATTCGGGAGATCAGGTCGAGTACTCTGAGGTGCCTCCGGAAGATGCTGGAATTGGGAAGCAGCATTATATTTGTGCTTACGGCGACCAGCCCCCACAGGCATGTTCCTCATGGTTCCGCCAGCTGTCCAGTACCTATGACAATTTTTACAGAAATGTCTAGGTTGGTTGACGTTGTAATTGTTAAAATAACAAAATTTCGTGTCCATGCTATTGCAACGTGGGCATGAGAGTATCTTGTCGGGCTTCTTAAAGGCTTTCTCCTGCTGGTCGTCTTCAGTCTTTGAACTTTGCTCTGCTCCAACATCACTATTAGTAGATGGTGCCTTTGGGTTGTCAAAGACTAGTGGAGACGTATTGGAGTGTTTCAAATCCTCAGGAGTCAAGGATAGGACTCGATTTTCTTCTTTTGCATCATCTTGGCTTTGATCGGATATACTCTGCAACCATATAGATCCATGAGAAAAGTAATACCAAGGCTTCAACGTTAGATGTTTCACATATTGGATATGACATTCGGTGTAAACTTTATCAGATAAATTAGGCATCATTATATTAATACTTACTATTTTTATAGGTTTAGGCTACAGAAAAGCAGTGTTTGCAAACTCAAGTGAAGGGGGGCAAAATCACATATTTTTTAAAGCTGCCCCACAGCTTTAGCTTCTGGGAAGTGCTTCTAAGTTGTAAGTAGAGATTGCAAACACCCCGTAATGACATTAAACAACATTCCCTTCTCCTCCTTTCATTTGTTGTACGAGGACTAATGAGCTAGAACAACCTCAACACTACAATTGATTGTTATGGGTGTTTTCACTGAAGAGGAGTTCCAAATTAGATATCATATGGTAGAACATAAATTATGGATCCAAGTTTAAAAAAAATATCCTCACATTTCGACACTAGAAAACCCCGTTTCCTACATGAAACATGGGAAAAAAGAAAGTGATGATACTCGCAGAGACGAGGAGAATCAGCGTACATAGCTTTTGTTCAACGGAGCTCTATCACCAAATCATCTTCAGTTTTTCTTTCGAAAAGTGATAACCGTGAAATGATTTCACACCAGAATAGTGCTGCCCTATGCCTTGACATTTTGTTTCCGTAAGCATCTGACTATTGCAGCAGATACCATGATCTATTTTAAATGCTATTGGAATGAATAAGATCAATATTTATTCTTCAGCAACTATAATGAAGCCGAGCAACACTAAATTCAGGATGACATATTCACATGAAGAGAAAAGTTCACACAGTCCTAAATTGGAACAGGCAAAATAAAAATATTCATATCAGAACTCACAGAATCAAGAACAATCAAAATTGATATTTCACATCCAAGTTGAAAGCTGCCAAGGATCAATCTACAGAAGCTTGAAAGCAGAACATTTCATTTTAGCATTAGCCAAAGTAACGGCAGGGCTACTAAAATTTTCGACTCAACAAGCTATGCAACCCTAAATCGTAAAATTGAACAATAAATATCCCAATTCAGGAAAATTACAGAATAGCAAACAAATTCAAGATCAACCCATTAAGTTTAAACCAAGAATTAAAGCGTTTGCATACCAAACAATTAATTCAAGTCAATACCTTATTTAATTCTGGGTCCTCTGCATCTCCACTCAAATTGCTTTCTCCGACAATCGAATTAGATGAACAAGGGAAATCTTGGACTGAACTTTCCTCTCCGGCTGCATCACAAGACTGCGCTACTTCACAAATTCCAGCTGCCGCAGCCAAAGTCTCCGGCAGCTCAACGCTTTTACCAATAAACTTTATATTGTGGGATTTTACTTCACACTCTTTGCTTTTGATCTCCTCTACCTCCCTCCCGCTCTCTCTCTGTGCATACATAAGCGATTCAAAATTCCAAAGCAAACCGATTAGAAAAACTCTCCCGATGACCGATGATTACGATTTGGGATAAACTTGGAGACTAACGCACACACGCACTCGCTCTGCAACTCCAGGTTTTTTCACTATTGCCAGGCCATAATTTTCATGGATCATGTTGTTGCACTTTATTTAATTATTTATATTTATTTTTTGCACTTTATCATGATAGTTGATGGGCTTCGTAGTTACCTATTTATTTATTTGATGAAAAAAATTGAACATAAATTTAAAAAAAAAAAAGATAAAATAACGTGTTTCATTTTGTCGAGGCTAATTATTTATTACATTATTTAGATTTGTAAAGCACAAAATCTCACTAAATTTTATAGTATAAAATTTATATTATTAGATGTCTTCACTAATATTAATAGTCTTATAGAATTACAATTACACGGTAAAGAGTCATTCTATTATAGATTATGTGCATGTTACGTATTTAAATTTAAAAAAAATACTCAAACTAATAATAATAATATCTCAAAAAGTAATTAGTAATATCCCAATTAAAATAACACACAACACGATGTATTAGTAATTATTTTGAAAAAATTAAAGTTGAACTTTTGTGAAATGTAAAATATTATAATGTTAATAAATATACGTATTAGTATAAAAAAAAATATAAGAACAAGTTTTATTGAAATTCTACTTTTTAAAAAAAAAGGATAGGTGGGTGGATAATATATAGATTCATTAAAGGTTTATAAATTTGTCATGTACATAAAAGATAAAATATGAATCCTTTCAAAAAATAAAAAGATAAATGTGTAGATATATTAAATCTAAATTACAAAGTATATTAAAATCTTACAATTTACATAGATCTAAGAAATAAAAATATAAATATGAAATGGAATGGAATGGGAAAAAGTAAGAATCAATAGGAGGTTGAGTTTGGTTGTTGAACAACGTGGCAGAGCTGGCGTTATAACTTAAGACATGTCAGCATGGAAAGTGAATTCTGAGCCACAAGTTTGTGTGGCCTATCTTCTCTCTTTTTATATTTCCTCCTTATCTTGCTTTTGATTCTTCTGCCTATATATGTGGGCCCTCACAAGTTCTTTTTTACCTAGAAAGGCTGTAAAATTAAAACAACAAGTTTTTATTTATATCATACCTTTTTTTAGGTGAACAATGGTAAAAATTACTCCCTCCTTCTTTCTATATGTTGCTCATGTTGCCATTTTCGTCCGTCTTTCTATAAGTTGCTCATTGTTTTTTTACCTTTTTTGGAAACTACTATTCACTTCTTTATTATTATTTTCAATACTTTTTACACTATTTTCATTACTTTTTCACTTTTCTCCATCACATCACTCATATTTTTTCACTTTTTCTATCACATCACTTATACTTTTTCACTTTTTCCATCACATCACTTATACTTTTTCACTTTTACCTTAATTCGTGTGCCCAAAAGCAACGAGCAACTTATAGAAAGACGGAGGGAGTATATATTATTATTTGTTTAAGAAATACTTGAAAATTATACACACCTTCCCTCCACAATAAATAGACCATATTTTTTTACGCGATTTAATTGAATATGTCTAAAGATATTATGAGGTAGTGTGAGAATCAATTATGAATTTAAAAATTGTAAACTCCCTGTCCATGATAAATGATCCACTTTACCTTAAATAGTCGTCCACAATAAATAGTCACTTACTTAAAGTGAAAAAAATATAATCAATATTTTTTATTTTTTTTATACACATATTCTCACTTTTACACATCACATCAAATATTTTTTTAATAATTAAATACTTTTTATACTAATATACTCACTTTTACACATAAACATCAAATTTCTAAATTTTGTGGACGGAGGAAGTATCTAATAGTCTTTCTGTCAATTAGTAATTAAATTAACAATTTTTAAATGTTTCAGTCAATTTATTCATATCATCTATTGTCTAAATTGTTACATTGAGTGTGTTAATAATATTATTTTGTGAATTAGGTTTCTATTGGAATAATTATTCTGTCTTAGGTGCATTACGTATTTCATGCAGTGTTTTCATAACCGGCCCGGTGATCAAACCGGACAGAGCACCGGTTGCCGGTTCAACTGGTCCAACCAGTTGGACCGGCGGTCTAACCGTTAAAATTATTTTAGTTTATTTTTAATATTATACATATATTATATTAAAAAGAAATTAAATTAAATATTTTCATGTAAAATTTTAATAAATTATAAGTTATAATTAAAATAAACTAATAATACATAGACAAATTAAATTAAAATATTCAAAATAACTTAAATTATAATATCAAATTGTAATCCATGACATGTTTCATAACTCATGCATAGTAAAATCTCAAATTAAAATATTATTATAAAATTTTAAAATATATAAATTGTAGAATAAATTAATTTTGGGGTTGGAACATGTCTCACGATTTAATTTAATAAAAAATTTAGAAAAAAAATTAAAAAATAAAAGCAAACCGGTTCAACCGGTTTTGACCGGTTTATTCCGGTTCAACCGTAAAAACGGTTTTTAGAGAGTAACCGGACCGGTTCAATGGCCGGTTCCCGGTTCAATCGGACCGGTTTTCAAAAACAGTTATTTCATGTGAAAGAATAATAGAAATATATTTTTCTTTACAAGAAAATGTTGTTCAAAATATTCTTTAAGAATTGATCCAATAATCTTTAAAATATGTTTTTAATTTTAAAAACATAACTCAAAAATGTATTTCAAAGATATTTTTATTTAAGAAAAATATTATTTTTATCAACGTCAACGACTAAAAAGATTACAAGGTGTCCAAATATATATTAAACTAGATTCATATGGACTATTCGAGTAAAAGCATGAATGTTTAGTTGAAGAATTTTACATTTGGTTTTACGATTCGGGTTTGGGTATGATACGTTATTCAAATTACTTGAAACTCAAATGATGTTTTAATTATTTCTAAAACACCTCGCTGCCCGCATTAACACTTATTTATATGATCAATGAAACCCAACTACCAAAAGTGAACTTTAGGAAATGGATACTAAAACGATGTCATATATTCTTTTTATATTTTCTCCAGGATCAAATAATATTTTTTTTTACATCGTGTTAATAAGTTAGAGAAGGAGATATACGCCATCGACAACAAAGTTTCTAATTAATCAAACCATTAACACAATTGAAAGCATCAATGTCACTCTCCTAAAGCTGCATTAACGTTCAAGGGGATTAAGCAGTTGGCCGATGAAGAGGACCACCCCGCTGATATTTTCTCTGATAACGAACACGAAGGGATGATCTGCAACGAAGTCGAGCGGCCGCGGCATCTCAAGTGAACAACCAAGACCATCTTCAGCAACAGAAACAGCTGCAGCTTCCGTGCCACCCGACTTATGGAATATTCTAGAAACACACAGACTACTTCCAACACTGGAATTGTCCACCACCTTCAACAAATGGAAGAACCACTCCCTCTACCTTTAGAACCTCAGAAGCCTCAAAATCGAAACCTATTTTAAACTTTGGAGATGGCGCGCGTCTGATGAATCCTGGCTTGGAGACGATTTTCTTGATCAAAGATTTGAGGCCATGTTTGGCATTTGGGAGAAAAATGAGCATTGTGAATTTGCGTCCCCTTGTTCGTAGGGCAGCCCCAAAACCTTAAAGCCTTTGAAAGCAGGAACATATATATTGATATTGACTCTTATAGCTGGTCATGAAAGGTGCTTTGAAGGGGAAAAAATCATGATCATTTGTTAGAGATTTGTCAAATTTTTGTCTCCTTTAAAATACACTGCATTTGCTAAGATGAGCATAGTGTACGGAAGCATCAACTGAATCAGGTGGAAGTATTTGTTTGATCAGACCATTTGTCTCATTTTCAGCCCATGCATTCACTTCATTGATGGCCTTCACAACAACTAGTCAGTCATGTTAATGATGGATTCCCAATTGTTAAACATTATTTTCCACCTAAACAAATTAAGATAATTGATATTCAAATTTTATGGTCACATTGACAAATTTTACTAGGCAATGTTTTATTTTCCTAACACTACGAGATCTTAAGCATATATTAGCCATCTTAATTAAGATATGTTTGGTAAAAAAAAATTAATAAGATACAAAATTCGATATCAGGATTAAAAACATATATAATTATACGATCAAAATTAGATATTATGCACAGTGACTAATTAAATTTAAACAATCCATTAGTACAAAATTTATCAACTCAAATTTACGAATTCTATTCACATATATCATACCTAGCTCGTTCGGAAAATCCACAAGAGCGGAAGCAGCCATGTAATGTTTCTCGATGATTTGTTTGAAAGAGTCCATCAAACCAACGCTGCGATCGACCCAAACGCCGTTTGCGAATGATAAGCGGGGCCCACCAAGCGGCTCGCCGTCGGCCAAAATCACCGTAACGACTTGCGAGTATTTGGAACTGAGCTCCTCCGTTGACTTTGACTGCAGGAAACCCAAAAGCTGGTCCCGGGTCGGAGGGTTCGACCCGGACGCAGTCATAGCCAGTACGATTTGCAACGACTGCGGCGAGAATACAAAATTTGAACGTTTGGCGTGCGTAGAGATCACGCGCTTCGCCAGTGAAAACGACGCGTCGGCCTGGTCGGGAATGGATTTTCGGCGGGTTTTGAGGCGTCATCGGCGACGGCGATCCATCTTATAATAATAATAATAAATTAATGTGTGTAATTTTCTCTGCTGCTCTTGTGAATTGGGAAGACAAAGTCTAATTAATGCGAGTATATATATATATACATATCCTATACTGCCTAAATATATGTAATCTAAATTTCATAAATAAAATTTCCATAAATATTGAGTAAATTTAGGCTAGAAAAGCAAATCAAAATAATTTCCTAAATTCATTATATTTAATTATGTAAAGAACGTGTCAAATGTAAGCTGACTGGATATACGCATTACTGCTAGTGCCAAAGGAATAGGAACTGAGATTATTGAGGAATATTTTTTTTAAAAGTAATAAATTATAGGAGTAATATTTTCTGAATAATTAAGAGTACCATTATACCCCAATTTGTTAACATATCTATAAAATTTAAAAATTAGCATATATTATTAAACATATTTATATAATATATATATATTTACTCCAACAAAATGAAAATTAACAAATTCCCTATTTTTATCAACTTCAAAACATAATAAAAAATATATTTGACTCTTTCTTAATTTATAAAAAATATATAAAAATTGAATATAATTTAAAAAAATATTGAAAAATAACAAAATTTTTAAAAATATATAAATTAAAAAATCATTTGAAAAAATTAAAAGCTTCATAAATATTAAATAATTAAATTATTTGAAGTATAAATTAAACTTAAAAAATCAATAAAAAATACAAATTTGAAAAAAAAATTAAAAAAATAAAATGAATCTTCAAAATAATTAGATTAAATAGTATTTGAATAAAATCATTTAAACCAAGCTAAAATCTTAAAAATTAAATAAATCAAGTAAAATAAAAAAATTTGTTTTAAAAAAATTTAAAAAAAATATACAAAATCTTCAAAAAAATTAAAATTCTCTTAAAAAAATCTTTTAAAAAAAAGGCTAAAAATCATTTTTTTAAAAATTAACTAAATATTTCATAAATAACTAAATTAAAATAATTATATTGTAATTGCTTTTTATCTTGAATTAAAATTTAAAGTTTTTGAAATTAATTCTTTACTCTTAAATATTGTTAAAACTTAAGTTGGATTTTTAAAATTATTTGTTAAAGATTTAATTGAATTATAATTTGAAGATTTAGTTGACATGTTTTAATATTTTTTAAATTTTATAGATTTTATATTTTTAAATTTATTTTAATTTAATTATTTATATATTTATTTGATTTTTAAAAAATCTAGCATAATTTAATTAACTTTTTTAATTTTTCAATTATCTTTTTTATTTTTATTTTTTTTAGATATTGATCGATTCAAACTTAATTAACTAATTTTAAAATTAAAAAATTAAAAAACTAAATTAAAGTAGAAAAAAACAATTAATTTATATCATATTTATATAAGGATAAATTCAAATTGAATCCCATTTTTTAAAATTCATCAAATTAATTTCTTTTTGTTTCTAATTTATATATATGTAAATAATTTTGTTTATAAAACATTATTATAAAATCAAGATGAAGATGATGAAGATTAAAAGAATTTCAATTACAAATTAAAATTATTTATTAGTGTAAAATATTAAATTTTATGAAATAAAAATGTTAGTGAAATATCTATACAAGTTGTACTTATATACAATTAAATGCGTACAAATGAACACAATTAAAAAATATTGTAGTGTATAATATTATATTTACAAATTCTAAAAAAATTACTGAAATATCTATATAAATAAATTAGTAACAAAAACGGATTAATTTGATAAATAAAAAAAAGAATGTCACTCAATTCGAGTTTATTAAATACATAAAAACTAGCAAATTAATTTTATTAGTAGTGCGAAATATTAAATTTAAATAATTAAAAAAATTATTTAAGTATATATAAATAAATTATAAAAAAAAGGAATTAATTTTATGCATTTAAAAAATGTGAGTTAATTTAGAGCTAAAGAAAAATTGTGACAAATCATCAATACTGGTCGAGTAACGTTCAATTTTCTATTGTAGGACTAAATACTCGTAAGAATGAAAAACAAAAGTGAAAACATAATAGAACTAAAAACAAAATAAAAAAAGTTGAAGGATATATTTTCCCAAAATATTATAGTGCCCATTAACATTTTGGTTTTATACGATGAAACTCATTAACAGAATTGCCATGCACAATCTAAAAGTGCCGCTCACTCAAAAAACCAAGTAATATATAAACTGAAAGCATCATCGATCACTCTCCCAAAGCTGCATTAAACTCCTTCAAGGGGATTAAGCAGTTGGCCGATGAAGAGGACCACCCCGCTGATATTTTCTCTGATAACAAACAGGAAAGGATGGTCCGCAACAAAGTCGAGCGGCGGCGGCGGCATCTCAAGTGCACAAAAACCCATAACATCATCTTCCGTGCCATCTTCATTCACCTCTATGGAATATTTTCTCTTTCCAATGCCAGACCTATCTCGGACAGACAAATGGAAGAACCACTCCCTCTGCCTTGAGAACCTCGGAAGCCTCAAAATCGAAACCCATTTAAAACTTTGGACCACTAGACCATTCGGGAGATGGTGTTGGATGAATCCGGGCTTGGAGACGATTTTCTTGTCGTCCCCTTGTTCGTAGGGCAGCTCCAAAACCTTAAAATCTTCAAAAGCAACAACAGATTGACCCTTATAGCTGTCATGAAAGGTGCTTTGAAGGATTTTCCTTCCAAGGGGAAAAAATCATGCTCTTTTGTTAGGGATGCATTGAATTTTTCACTCCAGATTCCTTTAAAATATACTGCATTTGCTACGATGAGCATAGTGGAAACATCAATTGAATCAGGTGGAAGTATTTCTTGGATCAGACCATTTGTCTCCTTCTCAGCCCATGCATTCACTTCATTGATGATCTCATCTGCCTACACAAACAACTAGTTTTAAGGGAAACAACGAAATGATATACAAAATTAACATTAATTACAATTATGTTTGTGCAGAAAAAAAAAATATATACTTCTGTTCAAATTTTTTTGTGAACCTATTTGTAAATATAGTGACTTTTTTAAACTTATATTTAAATCAACCTAATTTTAATGATGGATTGCCAATTGTTACACATTGTTTTCTACCTAAACAAATATAATTATAATCTAACACTACAAGGAAAATAAAAGAATTACATTCCCAATGAAGTTAGATTTACATACCAAATTTCCAAACAAAAATATTTTATCATAGAATTGTCTATACCCTGCCTACAGGTGTCTTCATTCATTAATCTATAATCAATTTAATTAAAAAATTTATATACAAATAATTCACCTACAAAAATTCCATGAAAAAGTTATTTGTAAATAACGAATGAAGATGTGTATATATATATATATATGCAATTTGAAAATTTTGTAGACAAATTTATAGGTAATTTCACTACAAAAAATTTTTATGAAAATTTTATGGCCACATTGACAAATTTTAGTAGGCTATGTTTTATTTGAGCAATACTTATGTACAAATTTCTACCGTAAAAATATCTATTTTTGAAAAATTCGCGGATCTAAACCGGGTCGGGTCAAATTTGGAGATTTTTTTCCAAAATTCGTGCAACTTGTAGTTTCAGGTTTTTTCGCTCGCAGGTATGTTACAATTTGGGCAAAGGTGTGTTACAATTAGGCAAAATCTGTGTTACTAATTCTTAAAAAATTAATTTTTTGTACTTTTCAAGTAACTATAAAGAAACTATGTATTTCTGCAAATATAAATATGTGTTACTTAATTTATTTTTTATTCTCTTTGTTGATTTATGTTAATAATATGTTATTTCGCTCCCAGGTATGTTACAAATTTGGGCAAAGGCATGTTACAATTAGGTAAAATCTATGTTACTAATTCTTAAAAAATTAATTTTTTGTACTTTTCAAGTAACTATAAAAAAAAATATGTATTTCTGCAAGTATAAATATGTGTTACTTAATTTTTTTTTATTCTCTTTGTTGATTTATGTTAATAATATGTTTTTTCGCTCCCAGGTATGTTACAATTTGTGCAAATGC
>JAPKLY010000404.1:65932-82749 GCA_026898435.1 Prunella vulgaris
CCGTTAAAAATGTTTACAATACTGTGTATGTATGGAATACAAGGGAACGATACAATATATAATAAGAGTACCTAACCCTAGTATCTAAGTCTTGTGGGCCTAAAGCCCACTTGACAATAATCCTAATATTATGTCCATATAATATAATATATTATTTCAATATATTATAACACTCCCCCTTGGACATAATATGACAAGGAAGAATGCAAGAGTTACCCAGTGGAGTATTATAAATGACCTCGAGGATTCAATCATCAGGATTGTTTAGCATTTGATACTCCCCCTGAAGATAACAACCTTCCAAGTCGACGCATCCTGATTCCATGTACGTACTTTTCAAAAGTCGAAGTGGGAAGGGATTTAGTGAACAAATCAGCTAGATTGTCACTTGAGCGTACTTGTTTTATCGTGATCTCACCACTCTTTTGGAGTTCGTGAGGATAAAAGAATTTTGGGGATATATGTTTCGTCAAGTTCCCTTTGACATAGCTGTTGCTCATTTGTGCAATACATGCAGCATTATCTTCATAGATAATTGAGGGGCTTAAGTCAACAGAAGGGATATCACACGAATCATGAATGTGTTTTATAAGGGACTTTAACCACACACATTCTCGTGCAGTTTCGTATAGAGTTATGATCTCTGAGTGGTTTGACGATGTGGTCACCAAAGTTTGTTTGACAGATCTCCATGAAATGGTTGTTCCACCACAGAGGAAAACATAACCCGTTTGCGATTTCGCATTATGAGGATCAGATAGATAACCAGCATCAGCATAACCTATAAGTGTGTTATCTTGGTTTCTCTGATAGAAAAGACCAAGATCTTGTGAACCTTGAAGATATCGTAAGATATGTTTCACATCATTCCAATGTCTCCTCGTAGGGGAGGCACTGAACCTTGCAAGTAGATTGACTGCAAAGGCAATATCGGGCCTAGTGCAGTTTGCAAGATAGAGCAGTGCACCAATTGCACTTAGATATGGAACTTCAGGTCCCAATAGCTCTTCGGTATCTTCTTTATGTCTAAATGGGTCCTTTTCCAAATCGAGGGAACGGACAGCCATTGGAGTGCTTAAAGGATGAGATTTATCCATGTGGAATCTCTCCAACACTTTCTTTAGGTAAGCTGATTGGTGTATCAGTATTCCTTCAGGAAAATGCTCGATCTGCAGGCCGAGACTGAACTTGGTTTTACCCAAAGTATTCATTTCAAATTCAGTTTTTAAGATTGAACTTGCTTCTTCAATCTCTTTCCTTGTTCCGATAATGTTTAGATCATCCACATACACCGAGATGATGCAAAAACCATTAAGGGATTTCTTAATAAAGACACAAGGAAAAGCCTCGTTATTTACGTATTTCTTCTTCAGGAGGAATTCACTTAGTCGATTATACCACATACGACCTGACTGTTTTAAGCCATATAACGAGAGTTGCAATTTAATGCTGAACATACTACGATGTTCGTTATTCCTCATTTGGGGAATATTTAATCCATCAGGGATTTTCATATAGATGTCAGAATCTAATGATCCGTATAAGTATGCGGTAACTACGTCTATTAACTGCATTTCTAAGTTTAGTTTAACTGCCAGAGATATTAGGAACCGGAATGTTATAACATCCATAACATGAGAGTAAGTTTGATCGAAATCGATACCGGGTCTCTGTGAAAACCCTTGAGCCACTAACCTCGCTTTGTATCTCACAATCTCATTATTCTCGTTTCTCTTTCGTACAAATACCCACTTGTATCCAACAGGGACTACATTTTTCGGGGTACGAACGATGGAACCAAAAACATTTCGTTTGTTTAGCGAGTATCTGCCTTTATTGCAGCTTCCCATTTCACCCAATCAGAGCGCCTCCGGCACTTGGATATAGTTTTGGGTTCAGGATCATGATCATTATTCGAAATGGTGAAGGCAATTAAGGCTGCAAATGTGTTATCGACAACAGTTGTGTTTCTATTATAAGTTTCTCCCGTGTTTACGAAGTTTGTTGAAACTTCAATGTTTACATCGACCAGAACCTCTTCATTTCCCAAAGGGTATCGGTGTGATGATTCCACATTCTCAGAGTCATTGATTGCTTTCGCACGTGCATTTTGACTCTGATTTTCGTCTACAGGACGAATCTCTTCAGGAGATTTTAGGGGTGACATAGTGTGTTTGGTAGCTTTACACTTACGCAAATTCGGTTCGATTATGTTAATGCTTCCTTTACGCTTCTGGCGCATGGGGGTATTAACATTTGTCTTCAAAGTGAGTTGTACCCTTTGAGGCGCATTTACCGCAGGTATATGCGACTTAGTCACTCCTTTATGATCAGTGAATGCATCTGGCAGGTTATTTGCTAAGTATTGCAAATTTATTATCTTTTGAACTTCAAGTTCAGATTGATTTGTGCTTGGGTCTAGGAACTGAAGATCTTTTGTGTTCCAAGTTATTTCACGGCATTTATTAATTGTGGTATTTTTCTCTCCCCTTAAGGCCGGAAATAGATCTTCATCGAATGTGCAGTCAGTGAAATGGGCTGTAAACTGATCCCCAGTTAAAGGCTCGAGGTATTTAAGTATTTTTGGAGATACAAAACCAATGTAAATACTGAGTTTCCTTTGTGGGCCCATAGATGTTCGCTTAGGTGGTGGTATTGGAACATACACTGCACAACCGAATGTACGCAGATGGAAAATGTTAGGTTCATTTCCACGCACGAGTTGAATAGGGGAATATTCATGATATGCAGTTGGTCGGAATTAGATTAGTGATGATGCATGTAAGATTGCATGCCCCCAACATGAAATAGGTAAGTTCATTTTTTGTAGTAGCGGTCTAGCGATTAATTTAAGATGTTTAATTAATAATTCAGCTAGACCATTTTGAGTATGAACATGAGGGACCGAATGCTCCACTTTGATTCCCAGTGCCATGCAAAAATCATCGAATGCCTTAGAGGTGAATTCACCGGCATTATCCATACGAATGGATTTAATAGGATGGTCTGAGAATTGAGATCTCAACAGAATAATATGTGCAATAAGCTTTGCAAAAGCAGTATTGCGAGTGGATAGCATGGTGACATAAGTCCACCGAGTGGATGCATCTATTAGGACCATAAAGTACTGAAATGGTCCAGATGCTAGGTGTATCGGTCCACAAATATCTTCTTGAATCCGCTCAAGGAATTTAGGAGATTCAGTTCTTACTTTACTACTGGAAGGATGAATTATTAGCTTACCCTTTGTGCAAGCATCACATATGTATTCATTAACATAAGAGATTCTGTTGTGTGTTATGTTATGGCCTGATGAATTACATAGAATCCGACGCATCATTGTTTGTCCTGGATGTCCTAACCGCTCATGCCATAGTTTAAAAGAATTTGGATCATTAAATTTTAGATTAAGAGCTATATGGAGATTGGAGGGTCTGATGTATATGTAATACAAGCCAAACGAGAAAGATGGAAGTTTTTCGACGATGTGTTTACGACAATTTAAATAGTGAGTCATTAAGAGATATTTACTATTGTCCTCAGTATTTGTTTCAATGTGATAGCCATTCTGTCGAATGTCTTTGAAACTGAGGAGGGTACGCTTTGATTGTGGAAACAATAATGCATTCTCGATTATTAATTCGGTACCCATAGGTAGAATGATCGACGCTCTTCCGGAGCCAACGATTTGTATGTCGTCATCGAAAATAGTTGTGACACTTCCTTTCTTTTCAGTTAATGTTTGGAAAAATTATCTATCTTTTAAGATAGTATGTGTAGTATCACTATCTACTAAGCACAAAACATTAATCTCCATAAGCACTTAAGTGTATGTTTTAGATACGTTTAGATATGAGGAATGCTAAGGAGAGCCAAGATTACAGACGTTGATTGATCAGCCGCACAAGGGATCACTTAGGTCCTACTTTATTAAAAACGTATTAAATTATTTTTGTAGACAATAGTGATCGACAATTGGATTTGACTGTAAAAATAAAGCATCGATAAGCATTCATAAATAAAATCCATAAAAGGTATCATGCAACATAGTCAAGATAAAAGCCAGTCAAACATGCTGGTCAAACCAAATAGCAAATAGTATCAAAATAGTCTAATAAAGCAAGTAAACAGCAGGTTGATGTCGATCACTCATTGTCTCCAAAGGCGTCTACAGTCATTGTATCACCTACTAAGAGGTCGCCTTCTCCATGTCAAAGCCTGCACCGGGCAGGTTGGTGTGGTGTGATTCACCTCTAGGAGCTTTCCCCTTTTCGTCCTTAAGCATGCGTTGATATAGCTCCACTAGATGTTTTGGAGTTCGACACTGGCGAGACCAATGGTCGTCGCATCCACACTTGTGACAGAGTTGCTTGTTCTGTGCACCTGAGATCGATGGTTTGTCTCGAGGTGCATTCCTTTCAGTTGCACTAGATTGTGCATTGTTGCGACCTCTACATCTTCCCCTACCACGGCCTCGACTTCGGGTCGAACCGTGTCCCCCACTCGCCTCATTTCCTTTTCCACGTGTACGGCCTCTAGAGTTCCTCCGAGTAGCATGTGCTTCAGGCACAACTTGTGAGCCAACCGGTCTAGTATTGTGATTTTTCATCAACTATTGGTTGTGCTTTTCCGCAACTAGAAGTGCAGAAATGAGGTCGGAGTGTGATTGATACTCTTTGGCCCTGTACTGCTGCTGGAGTACAAGATTACTAGCGTGGAAAGTGGAAAGAGTTTTTTTGATTAACTGATCATCAGGTATCGGTTCATTACACAGCTTGAGCTGCGAAACTATGCGATGTAGGGCGGAGTTGTACTCCATCACAAACTTAAAATCTTGGAAACGAAGTGTTATCCAAGCATGTTTGGCTTCGGGGAGGATCACATTTTGTTGTTGTTGGAATCGATCCTGGAGGGATTTCCACAACGTCAATGGATCTTTTTCAGTGAGGTATTCATTCTTAAGATCTTTGTGAAGATGGTGTCTTAAGAAGATTAGAGCTTGTGCCTTTTGGGCAGGAGTGGATTTCCACCCTTGTGTGGTAGTGTCGGATAAGTCTATTGAAGCTAGGTGGATTTCAACGTCTAAAGCCCATGTCAAATAATTGTGGCCATCTAGTGCCAGTTCATCAAATTCGCGTTTGGTGATGTTTGACATTTTTGTTGCTACAAAGAAAAGAATTAATAAATTTAGGATTTATAATTGTTTTGTAGCAAAAGGAATAGGGCTTAAGATAAAATGCAATGGCAAATGAATAATAGGGTGTATTTAATAAATGATTGGGTGTATGACTTATGAGACAATTATTAAAGGGACTTGAACCCAAAAATAATTATTGGATAAGGCCTTTAAAAAAATTGATGATTTGAGTTTTCATAATACCATTATGAATTTTTATTAATGGGACATCAGACCCAAAAATAATTGTTAGGATCCAAATTAATAGGATCAACTAAATAAAGTGCCCAATAATGTAATTAAAAAAATGGCCTAATTAATTATTTAATTAATATTAATATTAATTAATAATTTTTTTAATTAAAAGGAAAGGCTTCGGCCCATTTAAAAAAAAGGGGTTAAGGCCTAGTAACCAGCCCAAATAAAAAAATATGTCGGCCCAATAAATAAAAAAAAAGGTCCATTTGAATTAATTAAAAAATATGGAAGGGCCCAATTAAATAAAAGCGGCCAAATTAAGGAATTAGCGCTAACATGGTCTCAATTTTCAGAATGAGGATATAGTCGGTCAATGAGCGGAGAAATCGGCGAAAAATCTGGGCCTAGTATGCACACGTCGCTGTTGCCGTCGCGAGTTGCCGTTACGGCACCGCCCTCTCGCGGCATTCGTTCCTACAGGCGCTGCCGGCGTTGTCGGGTCTCGGCGAGGCGTCGCCGTCGCATTACCGTTCAAGGCGGAGCAACGTCGCGCCCAGGTATCACCGCCGTTCGATTCGGCCGACGCAGTTTATAACGCCGTCGTGGCGCGTAGCCGCATAGGGCATAGTGTCGTTGGGTCAGTTGTCGTCGCGGGCGTACGGTCGCCGTCGTCGCCCGTCATACAAGGTCGTCACCTCACGCCGTCGCACAACAGCGTCGTTGTGGAGGGGGGGTTGACGCCGTCGCGCATCTGCGGTCAACCGCCGTGCCGTCGGCCGCTTCAGGGGCCGTCGGCGTTCGCGAGATTATCGACTATAGGTAGGTTTTCAGAATATTGGTATCTGAAATTTTGATTTGTATCTTGAAAACGATTCTGATTTTTCGAAAAAGGGCTTTCAAAAAAAATTTGGTTTTCTGAAAACGATTTTGGGAGAGGTTCAGAAATGATTTCTGAAAACGATATAGGTTTTAGAAAAAAAATCAGGTTTTCGATTTAATAAAAGGGTTTTGAAAAACCTGGGTTTTTTATTTCAGAAAAACAATTGTTTTCTGTAAAAAAAAAGGAATTTCCGATTTCAATCGGGTTTTCGGTTTCTGGAAAACAATTTTGGAGTAATTGATTCTGAAACAGGGGGTTATTGTTCGATCTGAAGGATCGAATTTCGTATCAGGTTTTGTTGGGGGTGTTGTTATGCAGCGCAGTGTACAACATACAAGACAACATACAAAATCATATAAAAATATATAAAACGTCCAGTTTGGATCATGCATCTTCAAAACATATGATAGCAAGATATGAAGACATTTGATACAGAAAATAGACATACGGCTCATCTGAATTTCATATTTGACATGCAACAATTTTTTTTTTCCGCAGAAACATATGTATTGAGCAAAACATCTGAGCAGGTTATGAATAATCAGATAAGCATATTTGTTCAGGAGACATATGTGTACAAGCATATTCATATGCGTACGAAAAAAAAAAAAAACTAAACATGGATTTCAATGGATAACCAGGACACACATGCCTTTTAATTTCAGAAAAGAATAGTAAATTAAAACTCACAGATTATAACTTAATTTCCAAATAAAAATCTGAGTTTTGAATCCGATCCGAAAAACTGCTGGAGCAATCCTCTCTCTTAAATCCTTAACGCTCGTAGAGACTCATGCTGATAACGTGTTGTAATCGAGAGAAAAGCGCAAGCATAAAAGTAAATAACATGGAGTTTGGTAACCCAGTTCGCCACAGAGTGACTACGTCTGGGGGCGTCCAAGCCAGGAGAATATAAACTATATCTGCCGTTAAAAATGTTTACAATACTGTGTATGTATGGAATACAAGGGAATGATACAATATATAATAAGAGTACCTAACCCTAGTATCTAAGTCTTGTAGGCCTAAAGTCCACTTGACAATAATCCTAATATTATATCCATATAATATAATATATTATTTCAATATATTATAACACTCATAAATTACTTTCAATATTTCTACATACATCATCAATTTAAATCACTCCTCAAAAAAGCATAATCACTTTAAAACACCATTTTGTAAAGTGGGTAAGTTTGGACTTAGGAGATCATGATCCCAATTATCTGTTTCTGTATCATCGGTTGAGCTCCCACACAAATACGTTTCATATTAAATTATTTATTTCACGATGAAGTTTTAAATTATATTTTGAAATATTTCAATATTACGCCACATATCAAGATTTTGTCACTCTTCTTATTATTTTACTTTAATTTAAGAGTTGAATTTTTTTTTATACCTTTATTTTATCACTAATTTTTTTAATAAACAACTTCAATATGTTTTAAAACCAAAATGAGCAGTCAGTTTGGAGACAGATGGATTATAATTTCCCTTTCTGTTAAATTTAGGTATTAAAGCATGAATTGATTAATTGACAATTGAGTGTATCTGGTAGGCGAATACTTTCGAATAACAATTGCAAATTTTTCTGTAAAAGAAAAAGAATAAAAACCATTTTGGAGTAAAGTTCGAAAAAATAAAATAAAAATTGCAACAAATCTTAAGTTGTGAAAAAATGTAGCCCAAACCCATAACGACAAGGACACCATATATTATTACAAAAATCAAAGAAGTCCACAAACCTCCACCAAAAAATTTCTTGTTACCGTGTAAGACCCTCTCCCCCATATGCGAGCCATTCATCTTCGAGAGCTTCAGCAAGGGGATAAGTTAACTGATAAATCAAACTTTATTAAAATGTGTAATAACGTCTAATATATGACTTCTCACTTCTGCTTTGTCGTCTCTGTTTTTCAAGAATCCCATCTTCAAAGCCGGCCAAGAAGTCTCAATCCCGTTTCTTATTCGGTTAGATTTCATTCTTGGTTGCCAGAGTTTCAGTTTTGAAGTTTTTTGTGAAGTTTCAAGGTGGGATCTTTATTTATTCTTATTATTTTTTTGAATTTTCTTGATTTGGGTTCGATTCTGATTTTGATTTTAACAAGTGGGGTTTTTTGGTAAAAATTTGATTACTGGATTTCTTGGTGCAATTTCAATCCAAATGGTCTCTTTCCATACCTCAATCTCCTTCGACCAGCACATAGAGATGACGAAATCTGTCAATTCACCCGACCCTTGTTTGAAATTGAAGCAAATTGACTTCCCTAAAACCAAAAAGAGCTCATTAAGTTTCCCCAATCAATTGAACATCCCTGCTTGTGACCAATCTCGCTCTGCTATAATCGATGTTGTAATCTTGATTACTGTGATTGGGGCTTGTGGGTTTTTGTTCTATCCTTCTGTCAAGATTTTAGGGCAGAAATCTTTTGAACTAACTGAGGAAGTTGTGGATGTTGTAATTGAGGAAGTTGTCCGTGCCCCATTGGTCTTTGGATGCTTAGGACTAAGTGTCTTTTTCGCGGTGATGGCCCTTGTTGCCATCACAGTATGCACAGACACGAGGTGTGGCAGAATAGGGTGTCGTGGCCTGCGAAAGGCAGCTGAATTCGACATTCAATTGGAGACAGAAGATTCTGTGAAAAAATCGAATTTCCAAGCTAAGACTGCCTTAAAGAAGGGGTTGTTCGAATTGCCTCGTGATCATCATAAGGAGCTCGAAGCAGAGCTCAAGAAGATGGCTCCACCTAATGGGAGGGCGGTCTTGATATTCCGGGCAAGATGTGGGTGTTCTGTCGGGAGGATGGAGGTTCCGGGGCCTAGGAGAACTCGAAAGGTTAAGAAGTAGGGTACTATGATCTTTACCTTTTCTTGTTTATATATATAAGCATATTTTATACTGAATTATACATGGTGATGAGCAGATCACTTTCAGTGTTTACTTTATGTGGAATTATAGACTTGAATAAGCTCATTCGAATAAGTTATCCGAACAATATATATGAACATGTTATTCGAGGAATCAGGAACTCCTTTTCCTTTAGCTTTTGTTCCCTTTTCCATTTGTGGTCCTTTGGTGCTTTATATTGGTTGTAGTCTTGTTTTTAATGCTGTTTAATCTTGTTTTGATACATATCATCCATTTTAAGTTTCATTTAAACTGCAATCTGGACTTTGATATTTTACTTGCAAATTAAAAATGTCATTCACAACCATTGATGAAGGTTTTTGCTCGTATAAATAAGGATTAGTGATCTTCCTTAGAAGTCAAACAGAATTCTGTTTTAAGATCAAGTATAAAATCTTCGTCTTAAGATCAGGACACCGAAAAGACGGTACAGATCTATTGATTTTTTAAATTCTAGTTAGTAAGATGGATCTTGAACTAAGAGATAGAATCTTGAAGCTAAAAAGGAGTATTATAAGCATTTGCAATAGTCTGGTTCATTGATACTCCTGGTATACTAGATGCTATCATTACTCAGTTCGATGGAATTGTGATCTTAAAGGAGATCTTCTATAATTTCGCTGTATTAAGTGAAAGCATCACTCTTCATTCGTAGTCCTAGTTGTGGATTCTTGAAATAGTTCGGATCCGAGATTGTTTTAAGCATGAACATTGTAGTATTCCTCTTCAATATCTGTTGAATTTTAGTTGCTTGATGCCATTAAGTTTGATTGCTAGATGATGCTTATTCCCAGCTCTCTCTCTGGAATCTTAGTGTTTAGAAGCCATACCTGCTTTTACTTGCTTCACGTCCACCCCCCCGACCCGTTGTTTTCATGTCTTAGGTGCTTTTGTTCTAATATTGAGATAGACAACATCCATGTGCATCTTACATTTGAATAAAGTATGTGATGCTAGGTAGGTGTTAAATACTATCTTGGTGAAGTGTGACTGATACTTTTTTTCTTATATTGGATTTCAATGAGGGCATGAATATTAAATAACAATAGAAGTAAAGTCTGTTTAGAGAGAATTATGCTTAACATCTAGCCTACATATCCCTAGTTTTGAATATAAAAGCTCAGTGATTTGTTGTGCTTAAGTTGATATGGTATGGTCTGTTAAAGGGAAAATACCTGTTTTCAACCCCAACCCAACTAAACAATGAGAAGCACTTTTTTTTTTTTTTGAAAATTACCAACTTAAAAAAAAAGTGGTTCTACACTTTTTCTAGAGTTGAAAACAGACCCAAAGTCTTGTATGAGACTCTTTGATATATGAGTTGTAATACCCTTGTATTCATTTGTGATATTTTTGAAATTCAAGTATAAAAAATATGCAAGATGATCATATTTTGCACAAGTGTTTTTTTGTGTGTTTTAAATTGTTTGTTTCAAACATGTTTCCAGTATTGTGGTGTTCATCTAGCATGAACTGTTTTCCCACTTGGTTACGTTAGGTTGAGATTTATTCTCATTTGGTTTTGGTGGTTACATTTTTTATTTTTTTTCGAAGAAAAATATATTTAAATGTGTACGCGCTAAAAATGGTGACACATTCGTTCATTTAATAATTGCAAATGTTTTGTTAAAAAAAAGAAAAAAGACTCAGATTTCTGGCACTAGCCTCTATGGGTAATAGTATATTCATCAGAATATACTATTCTCCGTTCGGCAATTTTTCAAATTTTTTCAAACATAGTTACAAATTGAAAAAATGTTCGCAAATAATTTTCGAAAGTTTGTAAAAATTTCGAAAAAAATTGATAAATATTTTCAAATGTAGTATATTTACTATATTGGGGAGTACCAATAACCTGGGCCAAGAAAAAAAATGCAAATGTTGATGTTGGGCCAGAATGGACCTGCATAATGGGCTACCTTCTAATAAAAATAGGTCCATGTTATTTGCACTAGCTTTTTTGTATTACTTGCACTTCCTCAAAATTTTGGAAAAAAAAAAACATAAGAGACTATGTTACTTTTTTAAGTTAAAATCTTAATTAACTCACTCTACACCAAATCCGCCGCCGATTCCTTCTTGTGATGGCCGCTGCCGCTGGAATTCGGAAATACAACCCAACAAATTTCAAAAATATATAAATTGAGAATATGATGGTTCCATCAGATATTGCAATTGTCTGGACTTGCTTTGTTTAGTTTAGTCACCTTGTGCTTCTGAGCAATGTAGATAGCTTAGCACAAATTTTTGTAGAGCATTGCATTTGGACATATCATTTACAAATTACTCTTCATCAATAGATATTCTGCCACAATGTTTGTTATAGGTCTAGTTGAATGCCTCTTACTTCTACTTCTGAATCTCTCACTTTTCAATGAACGCAGCGAGAGAGTGAATCGGAGTATTGAGTGTGAGTGCAACACTAGCTTAGTGAGTGATTGTTATGCTTTACAGTATCGGTTCAAAGGTAAAATCTGAGCCCAAACGTGTGTGTCAAATGAGAAGGTTGGGTGATCCAATTATTTTGAATGAGAAGGCTGGGTGACCCAATAATTATTTTGTTTGGATATAAAACTAAGCCACCCTTGCATTGCATCTGCACAATAATTCATGTTGTGTGAAGACATTCATAAAGATCACAAACTTAAAGTGCATTACAATTTGTGTAATTATCATTTTCAATTCTTCATCCACACCAAATTTTGTACAAGAAATTTAAAAATTACTATTGTTTTGTCAAAAGGACTGACTAAAATATTTTAAAATGTTTGGCTGTTTTGATCCGATGCTTCTTTTATATTTAGATTGAAATTAGCTTAGATCAATAATAGCAAAATTATCTATACCTCTATCAACTGTGAACTTATAAGAATCAAGATAGATATTTCAACATATTATTTAATTTGCAGACATTAAAAATTACCTTAGGGACCATATTTTACTGAACTGTGAAAATCGTATTTCGGAGGCACTTGGTTGTGACTGCAGGTGATCGATCATTATCCATGTTGGTCCAAAGAAAGTATTTCGAATCACTTTTTTTTCCTCTTGTATTAAAAATAAATTAATTTGTTATGATGACATACTATGAAATTGATCATCATGCTTTTTGATCTAAGAGGAATTCGCTTTTATGTACCCGTGTCAATCATTCGTTTCTTCACTGTGTTAAAACGAAGTACGCTAAAGCAATTTTAGTAAGTGGAGTTCTAGGGTAATTATGTAAAGTTTTACTTATAAAATATATAATTGAAATTGAATTGTGTGTGTGATTTTAAAATTAACAATACTTAGTGTAAATTAAAAGTGCAGTAAATAGTAGGATGGTTGGTTAACCAGGTGAGTTAGTTTACCTGGTCGCGGGCTCCTCATTTGAGTGAGTGACCTGATTCGATTCCCTTTGAGAACGAATAGAAGGGAGATATAAGGTTGGTTTAGAGATATATGAGTTTATGAAGACTTGGTGAATTAATTTCTAACTATTAACCACTAACATTTAGCGATAAAAAAAAAAAGTAGGATGGTTGGTTTTAGACGGAGGGAGTATATTTTAATGAAATAATTAATACTTTAAAAAATTATAACAAAGTATACAACTACATTTTATGGTAAAATCGATTCACATAATATACTTTGCCAAAACACAATCATGAGATAAATTAGATACTAATTTACCAAAATTTAATTTAAATATTTTATGAATTCTAGCATCTTTTTATTTGTTTTAAAAGTTTATAAGATGTTAATTTTAAGTAGTCTATAAGTTGTAAAAATGTTTGACTAATATAACTTATAAATTTTGATAATTTATCATAGATTTTTTTAATTTTAATTTTAGTATATAATATATATTTTTTCAATTTTTTGGTAGAGATGTGGAGAAATGACAGGGTTCGGATGGGGTGGGTGGACGGAGGGAGTGACAAATTAAGTTGAGATATATTTTTTCCTTTCAGCTTATAAATTGAAGAGGTTTATTTTACGATGTTATATGTTCTCATATATTTATTTTACTAAACATTTTGAAAATATTTATAAATATTTAAATTTATACTCCCTCCCTCCCATAAGAAATTGCAGACCCAAAAAAAAAAATTATTTCATAAACTTTATCCTTACAATATCTATATATTTACTCAAAATGTCATTTGCTTTTTTACTTTTGGGTCAACATTACTAGGCTTGGCTGCGGGGCGGGAAATTCCCGAAGACCACGGGGACGGGGATTTTTTTTGCCCCGAAGGTGGGGGCGGGGATTGTATTCCCCGCCCCGTTCGTCGCTGGGCCCTGTCCACTATTTATGCATATAAATAAATTATATATGTAATGCATAAAATATAAGTAATTAAATTAATAAAGTAATTAATATATTTTTTAGATTTTAAATTTGTATTTTGAATTTTATACATATTTTATATTAATATTTTGTTTTATATACATAATTAAAAATTTTATTTTGTATTTTAAACATTTTTTAAATTTCTATTTTGGATTTTAACTATTTATTTTAAAAATATTAGTGTATTTTATAATTTTATATTTATATTTGTTAATAATAATTATTAAAAATTAATAAATTTTAATAAAATTAAAATATTATACGGGGAACGGGGATTCCCAGCGGGGACGGGTTCCCCGGCGGGACGAGGATGGGGATAAAATTTTCCCCGCGAAATTCGGGGGGACGGGGACAGGGATTCCCCGTGACTGCGGGGACGGGAATGGGGATTGGCCCCCCGTCCTGTTGACATTCCTAAACATTACACTTAATTCAACTAATAGTTTTTTTACTCTTTACATAATATTTTTCTAAATTATCCCATAAAACATAACTTAATTTTATTTTATTCTATTTTTTTTCTTAATATGCATGCTTTTCTACTCTTGTAGATTGGTATGAGACGAGCAGGGTATATTGTTTTAAAGAGTGTAAAGCGAGCTAAACACCCACTTAGAGGGTGTTTGGCTAGTGATTTTTGAAGGTGAGTAATGGTAATCAAAGTCACAGTGTGTGTTTGAAATTGAAATGATTTTATTATGATTTTGATTCCCAAAAACTAAGGAATCAACCATAATTCATATAGCTATGACTTTCATTCCATACCCTTTCTATTCCTTACAATTATACCAAACGGCTCCTTAATTTACATTTATTACAAGCTCAAAGTATCATTGACAACACACATACCTAGTACATTAGACTGGAGGATAAACTATTAATATTAGTTCCCCATATTACATCTGCGCAGCGGCAGGGGTAGTAGATGGAACGACAACAAAGTTATCCGCCGGAAAGAAATGGCAAACGGCAGAGGACCCTGCCTCAATCCCCAGCATCTTGAAAGCCACATGATTGCGCCCCCATTGAGACGTATCCATGTGGCAAACAGCAATAGCTTCGACGCCGTCGCCATTGTCACCGTCCAGCGACACTCTGTTCTCACTCTCTTGGTAATGGCAAAATAAAACAGTATAAGCATAAGGCATCGTGTGGCATGACACCAATTTCTGGGCCGGGATCTCTCGGATTCCCATGACTCTGTACTTCTGCAATAGGGCCTCTCCCGACCTCTTCATATTAAATGTTGTCGACAGAGAATTGATTGGGGCCCCTGCTCTGAAGACGGTCTTAGTGAAATCGGAGAGGGATTCCCACGAGGTCGCGCAGAGCTTCACCTCTCCCTTGATTTGCTGTCGCTCGCATTCCCGCAGCGTGTCCTCCATGGCCTTGGCTTGAGGGGAGTCGCGGGCGAAGGAGAAGCGACGGAGGAGGTGGTCGAGATTGCGCGACGAGAAGGGAATGGAGTCGGCGTCGTCTTTGGAGAGCAAGTGGGCCAATGCATCTGATAACTCCCTTTTTGGGAAATAAATGGGGATTGTGTTTCGGAGTTTTAGGTCCTCCAAGAAGAAGAAGATGGCAACTGAAGGATGCATGTGGGAATGAATATCATCATGATGCAGGTCTCTTGCCTTCACAACTGTACTGCCAGTAACCTGCCAACGGTGAAAAGTGTTAGACTTTGATGTTGGTTCGTTCAAAGAATTAATGTAATGAATGTGTTGGATCATATGCTAATTAATGAATACCAGTAGAATGAGGAGATGACTGCAGATTACAAGCCTTACATACATCATGACTTCCCTAATTTTCAGCGACTCAGTCAGTTGTAGTATTGATATACACCCGACAGCCCCTTTGAATTTATCTTTGTGCTTTAGAATTGAGAAAAAAAAAAAAAGAGGACACACTTTCTCTTTGAACTGCAAAGAGAGACAACTCATAGAAGTGTGCAAAAATTATAAAAATTGTACAACCAAAAGCACGGGATTAATACCAAAATCGTCCCATAATTTTTTCACTTTTTCGATTTGGTCTCATAACAATTCAAATATAATCAAATTAGTCCCATAACTATGTAATATTTCAATTTAGTCTCATAACAATTCAAATCTAAATAAAATTAGTCCAATAACTATGTAATGTTCCAATTTAGTCCCATAACAATTCAAATCTAACCAAATTAGTCCCAAATCGCCGGGAAATAACATAAAACGACGTCGTTTTACTCACTTTCCGGTAACGTGTTATATTTTCAGGCGAAATTGGCTCACACGGCACATGAGTGAAATGACGTTGTTTATTAGACTAATTTGGTTAGATTTGAATTGTTATTGAACTAAATTGAAATATTATATAGTTATGGGACTAATTTGGTTAGATTTAAATTGTTATGGGACTAAATTGAAACATTACATAGTTATGAGAACAAATCGAAAAAGTGAAAAAGTAATGAGACTATTTTGATATTAATCCCCCCAAAAGCACACTCAATAAGTGTGCAAATATTCTAAAAAATGCGCACTTGTCCCTCTTTGGAACTGTTCCTTTAGAATACGATAAATTTCTTTTTTACCCATTTGACAAGGGTATTATTATTTTACTTATTTTTAAGTAATATTTAATTTTTTTCAAAAAGGTTGCCACATTCAATCTTTTTGAGTGAAAACGAAAAATTGCTTGAAAGTGGGCAAAATAGATATTGTTTTTACCATAAAAAGGCAATTTTGTTTATCTTCTCTTTAAAATATTATTGAACTATATAGTAGTATCATATTAGTATGATATTATTTGCTTTGACGAGCTTACATATATTAAACTTTTGCCTTTTTCACAAGGAGCCACGTACCAATGGAGATACTTGTTCATCTCTTTAAAACATAGGTTATATGTACTTAACATGAGATATTATTTAATACCCTCAATTATATCATTGTTCTTAAGTTTCCATATTTCCATGTAACACTCAGCCATAGGCAGCTCCAGTCATACCTTAGCACAAAAAAAAAAAAAAAACACTTCGTACCTTGGTTGCATAGATATGGGTACGATGCTACATGAACATGATTTTTAATATATGAGTAAGATACGGCTTTGGGTTATGATTATAATTTTTTTTTATATATTTATTCCTCTAAATTTGAACCATTTCACAAACCTTTAACACCTAAAAAAGTAAAGCTAAAACAAAGGATCATCATAATATACCATGTATATATTGTTGATAAAAGGAATTTAAACCAAGTCCAAGTTGCACGCAAGGTTGCTCGCCACCTTGCTCGTCCAGCTCAGAGATGGCGAGACAACAAGC
>JAPKLY010000404.1:82759-100563 GCA_026898435.1 Prunella vulgaris
GTTGCTCGCCCCGGTGCTCGACCATCGCTCTCAGGGATGAAGACACAGAGATGTCCAGAGAACCTGTAAGGAGGGCATAGGTCGGTTAGGTTAGGGTTAGTGGGGCAAGTAGCTAAGGTGGTGACAAGTGGAGGACACTTGTCACCATCAGAGGCCAAGTGACTTAAAAATGTGCCACCTCACCCTTACAAGGGTATAAATACTTGTAAAAACTCATTTGTAGGGAGGGAATTTCCCAAATACAAGAAATACATTACACAATTTCTCTCTCTACTTTTCCATTTATAATTCCTATTACTAATCCAAATTACATCTTTAGATTATTGTTTGAGTGATTTTCTACGTATAATTAGCCACATAAATCTTTCGGTTGCATAAATTGCTCAACATATATATGTTTAGTAACTCAATCCCTTATAAATTCCCAATTACATAGAAAAAGTCTATGTAAGATGGTTAAACAATAGATACACAAAATACTGAATAGAATTTAAAAGCATAATTCAGCCATAAAATAATTTAATCATACCATTGTATATATTTATCAAGATTTGTGTAGTCATTTCCTTGTACATAGGCTCCCTTTATTGTAATATGTTGTAATCATAAGTCTCCATTTCACTAAATTTAGTTTAAACATCAAATAATCTTTAATATTTTATAAGTTGTTTTAAAAAATTATAATATGTAATTTTAAGTAGCCTATAGGTTGCTTAAATGTTTGACTAATAAAAATTATAAAATATTTAATAATAATAAGTGTTTATTAAATTTTATTTTTAATATAAAATAAATTCTTTTTTGAAAATTTTTATGTTGAGGTAAAGGTGGGTGAGGATGATGAGGTTCGGGGTGGGTGGATTGGAGAAGGTGGTTGGAAAATTTTAATTTATTTTGTACAGTTTATGAGATATAAAGAACTTAGGGGTGTTCTTGGCTAAATTTACTTTAAAGATCTTATAAGTTCTAACATTTTATAAATTGTTTTAATAGCTTATAAGATGTTATTTTAAGTAGCTTACAAGTTGTTGAAGTTTTTTTGGCTAATATAACTTATAAGTTATTTGACAATTTATCATAATTTTTTTTTAATCTTTTTGTTAAGATAGGGGTTGTGGAGTAGTGACTGTCTTAGGTGAGGCAGGCGGGTAGGGGTGGAGGTGGAGGTGGTGGTGAGAAAAATAACTTAGAATATCTCAATTTATTATTTTGTAGCTTATAATATGTAAGAAACTTATTTTAAAATCTCATAAATTGTTTTACACCTTATTTTATCACACACTGATCTAAGAGAGCTTATAAGCTCTTATACAGCTTGTAAGTTGTTTTAAAGGAGTTTATAAACTCAACCAAATACCCCCTTTGATTTATACCTTACAAGTTGTTAAATTTCTTATTTTCCTGAATACATTGAAAGGGCTTATAAATGTTTTAAAAAATTTATAAACTCAATCAAACAGGATTTAAATTATATAGATTGAGAATATTAATCACTATCATGTGCCTTACAAATATAAAATTGGTTGCTCTATAAAGCATGAGACTTACTCATCATATTAATTACCTTGTACGACCACTCAACCAAATTTTATCTGTTATAAATTTTGTCAGTTATGATTATTGTACGATTTTTGTATTATCTGTACAAGTGACCCTATCTCCCATATGCAAGGTTTTAGATCGAACCACCTATGAGATGACATGTTCGATTATCTAAGATCCACATTCCATATGATGTTTATTTTATTTAAGACTCACACACTTAGGGTTCTGCAATCTTAGTTTTATATGAGTTTGAAATTTAAAATTTAATTTTTAAATTCTATATTCAATCCACACATATATGTACCTATATAATTTATTATTTTAATATATCACACTTTATTCTACAAATACATATAAAATCTAATATTAATTTAATATAAAGTTAAATATCACACCATTCAAATACCCAAATAAACACATATTTACTATTCATTCTTTACATAAATACAAATTTAACTTTAGAAATTTGTTAAAATTAGATCTAGAGAGCAGTTATAAACTTATAATAAGTGTTCTCGACGTAACAACTCTCTAAATTTGAATGCTTGTACGCCACTCAACCAAATTTTGTCTGTAATAAATTTTGTCAGTTATGATTTATTGTACGATTTTTATATTATATGTACAAGTGACCCTATCTCCCACATGCAAGGTTTTAGGTTGAACCACCTATGAGATGACACGTTCGATTATCTAAGATCCACATTTCATATGATGTTTATTTTAATTAAGACTCACACACTTAGGGTTCTACGATCTTCGTTTTATATGAGTTTGAAATTTAAAATTTAATTTTTAAATTCTATATTCAATCCACACATATAAGTACCTATATAATTTATTATTTTAATATATCACACTTTATTCTACAAATACATATAAAACCTAATATTAATTTAATATAAAGTTAAATATCACACCATTCAAATCCCCAAATAAACACATATTTACTATTCATTCTTTACATAAATACAAATTTAACTTTAGAAAGTTGTTAAATTAGATCTAGAGAGCAGTTATAAACTTATAATAAGTGTTCTCGATGTAACAACTCTCTAAATTTGAATGCTTGTACGCCACTCAACCAAATTTTGTCTGTTATAAATTTTATCAATTATGATTTATTGTACGATTTTTGTATTATCTGTACAAGTGACCCTATCTCCCCACATGCAAGGTTTTGTGGATGCCATATTAAATTATGTCACTAATTCAATTATTCAACAGAGCAAGAATTATTTGTGAAACTGTAGCAATATTAATGAGTTATAAGTATTTTTTATCCCACCATTTTTGTCTTTTCCGTAAAAGACCCTTATTATTGATTGAATATAAATCTGAATTATCTACTTAAATTTTTAATATTTTACATTTTATATATGAATGTCTGCTCAGTGCTTACAGCTCCAAAAGAAATAAAAAATAGACGAATATTAAATGAATTGGCAGGTAGTTTTATAATCGATTTTTAGTATAATTTTTTGGTAGCATGTAATTTATATATTATTTTTGTGATGACATATATTTCATATTTGGTGTTTGGTTGGTGATTTTTGAAGGTGAGTAATAGTAATCAAAGTCATAGTGTGTGTTTGGAATGACTCTACTATGATTTTGATTTCCTAAAACTAAGGAATCAACCATAGTTCAGTTATATGAGAACTATAACTTTTATTCCATACCTTTTCCATTCCTATACCCTTTCTATTTCTTACAATTATACTAAACGGCTTAGTTTTAGTGTATTTAATTGATCATGTGTATATTTATTTAATTAATGTTTTAGTATTGGTTTTATTGATTGTTTGATATTAGTTGATTTTTATTTATTGATGTTTTGCTATTTTTGATTTTGTATAAATAGATTTTTTTAAAATATAAAAAATTATATACTACATATATATATGTATACATAAATAAGTGAAAAAAAAAAGAACTTATTAGCTCTCTAAGAAAAACTAAAAAAATAAAGTGGATGCCCTTGGAGAAGCCTGAATCTTGGAGAGCGATTGAAAACCGCTTTTTAAGTGTTCTTTTGGAGAATGTTTTTTAACAATTCTTTAAACTTAGAGAACTGACACTTAGAGAGTCCTTATTACTGCTCTCTAAGTAAAAAAATAAGTGTTCTTCAAGTGGAAATCTATATTAGTGAAATATATAAAATAATAATAAATAATATTTTTTAGTAGTGTAAAATATTAAATTTAAAAAATAAAAAAATTATAAAAAAATACATAAATAAATTAGAAATAAAAAAGAATTAATTTAATGAATTTTAAAAAATGTGACTCAATTTGAAATTATATATAATTAATTGCATGATCATGA
This sequence comes from Prunella vulgaris, assembly GCA_026898435.1. Lineage (NCBI taxonomy): Eukaryota > Viridiplantae > Streptophyta > Magnoliopsida > Lamiales > Lamiaceae > Prunella > Prunella vulgaris. The sequence goes on from JAPKLY010000404.1 coordinate 86,633, forward strand.
ACAAAACAACCAAGTGTCCAAGTGAAACACGCCTCCCCTGGGTAACCCGGAGGTCGGCGGTAAGATTCTCTGGGCGGGCATAATTTTTCAATTTAATTCAGACACACAAAGGTCTATATATTATATGAATCACTATACATAATTCTTCAATAATTAAAATGCATTTTTTTTTTGTAGTGTAACTAAAATTATATTATACTACCTCCGTCCCAGGGGTATTTACACTCCTGAAATGACACATGGTTTAAGAAAAATGTATTTTTTAAATAAAATAGTGGTATATGGGTAAATGTGTAGAAAATTTTGTGAGTGTGCACGCAAATCGATGTTTTCTTTTTAATTAGTGTGCAAATTGATTTGAGACAACCCAAAATATAAAGTGTGCAAATTGACTAGGGACTGAGGGAGTATAAAACTGCCCATTGAATGTAGTCACTGAATATTTCCTAACAAAATCATCCAATTCAATCAACAATTATACGATAGGCGAAATCAATAAATTCTCCAAATCAACTCATTAGGGTTCACATCTCAAATTCGCAGTCACTCATTCCTTTTCATGCATCCTATCATTATACGTTTAATGAGTTAATTTCAGAAAGGGAAACGAATAAAAATATATTGAATTGCTTGCCCAAGTTAAAGATTATGTGACATCCACAAAATTAATTAGAAATTAGTACTTGTCGGACCCACAATGAAGGACATTGGGACATGGTTTGTCTGATCAGTACCCATTCATTTTAGGCTATGTTTTAAAAGCGGAAGCGGAAGTTGACCCGGCCACCTTAATATTTTTGGTCGGATCGGGTTCAACCGGGTCTAACCATTTTTAAAGCGGTTGAACCGGTGTGACATCATAAATACATAATATATAATTATATATTTATATATATATTTTTTCTAATAAAATTATATATCTTATGAATAAATTTTATTAAAAAAATGAATTAAAGTTAGATATTATACCGGAGGAGGGTGGAGATTTGGAGTTGTATTTCCAGGAAGTGAAACTATATCTATTATCTAGGGTTATGAATTGAAATTAGACATTATATTATTAAATTATATTTAATATGTATTATATATATAATTAATTTAGTTAATTTTGTGTAAAAAAATACCATTTAATTAAAAATTTTGTCAAAGCGCCGTTTCGGCCGGTCCAACGAGCGACCCGTCCAACCCGGTTTTTACCGCTTTTGAGCGCTTTTCAGGCGCTTTTGAAAATGTCCGGTCCAACATACTAAAGCGGCCCGGAGAGGTGTACGAGTAGTGGTCGGACCGGTCCGACCGGCCGGTCCGGCCGGTCCGATCCGCTTTTTAAAACACAGATTTTAGGTGTAACACTGTAACCACCTATGAGATGACACGTTAGATTATCTAAAATCCACAATTCATATGATGTTTGTTTTAATTAAAGAATCACACGGCAGGGCTTCAGATTTTAGGCGTTTTATATGAGTTTGAAATTTAAAATTTAGGTGGTGTTTGGTAGGACGTAATAAAATATGAAAGATTATAATATGGTTGAGTTATTAATATTGATTTCAATAATATTATTGTTTGGTAGACTAGATAAATAAATTATATTATTTACATGTTATTATTTGGTAGGTAATAAAAAACCAGCACAATTTTTATAATATTACTTGGTAGACCATATAAATTTAGTACAAACAATAATTAATTTACGGAATTACCCTTTAACCTAATTAACAAAGTATTGTAGAAGCAAGACATAGTTATATCGCCGATTTGGTTGAATAAGTTATGAAAAAGACTACAGTAAATTGGGGGTAATATGGAGTGATTGTTTACCGGGTCAGCGTAATAAAACATGGGTCAAGATAAAAATAGTATGGGCTATCAAGCAAGTACACTCAAGATTAAAATGTGTAATATAACTCTTATTCAACCTACCAAGCCGCACCTTAATTTTCAAATTCTATATTTAATCAACACCTATAAATACTTATAAAATTTATTATTACTCTTTTTAATATATCACACTTTATCTTACAAATACATATAAAAATACTCTCTCCGTCCAGTAGAAATTTGCACCCTATGTGATGATACATTTTTTTAAGAAAAATGTGTTTTATATATAAAGTAGTGGCATATGGTAAATATGTGTATATATTTGTGAGTGTGCATTTAAATCAATGTTTCATTTTTTTGTAGTATGCAAATTTGTGTGGGACGTCCATATAAAGAAAATGTGCAAATTTCTGTGTGATAGAGGGAGTAATATTAATTTGATATAAAGTTAAATATCACACCATTCAAATTCCAAACAAACACATATTTACTATGCATTCTTTACACAAATACAAATTTAACTTTAGAAAACTGTTAAAATTAGATCTAAAGAACGGTTATATATAAGTGTTATCTACGTAACAACTCTCTAAGTTCAGAAAACTGTTAAAAAATCGCTTCTGAAAATATCTTTTGTCAAGTGGCAATGAGCCACTCTCCAAGGGTCCACCTAGAGAGTATCCAACCCTTCATTCTCTTCTTTGTACTCTGAGAATTGATTTTTCCACGGCCTTAAACCTGGTTAATATTTTTTCATCTCTTTAAATTTAAATATAATTTTATATTTTTTTTGCTGAGTTTTGTTAATTATGAAATAACATATATTACTCAAGTAGTTACACATTTATATTCATATACAACTAAGCATTTTTTTGATATCTTGCATATGTTATCATATAAATAACCACGTCTAATTATATGAACATGTTCTAAATATTGTGACCCCATAAAAGCCTTTTGGGCGTCGTTAAAGAGCTTCCCATTTTTTTATTAGAAATAATATGTTCACACCCTATCAAATAATTATATCTACACTTCATTTTATCTACGTTAAATGATATTGATGTTACTCTTCTTTTTACCACACTCTAGTTTATATTTCACTTTAATCACATCCATTTTAGTACATCAAATAATATATCAATACCCCTTAAATTCTTCACAAAAGCTCTTTAGAATTTACTTTTCATTTTGTATTTTATTGCATGTTAGTTATCAAAGGGCTCATTTGGTTCGTAAGATAAAAATATCTATTCGCAAAAAACATGCATATTTTTTGCAGATAGATACTTTTATCTTACGAACCAAATGAGTCCAAAGATTATCCAGAATTTCGTTCCAAATGGGCGAAATATGCGGGAGTTAAAAATTGTACTACCTATCATCCCATAAGAATTTGCACCATACGAAATGACACATTTTTAAAAAAAATATATTTTATATATAAAGTAGTGATATATGGTTGGGTGATTTACATATTGGTTAAAAAAATCTCTATATTTACAAATTGTTTCACAATATTTGCATAGAAACATTTTTTTTTCTGCACAGAACCAATTTGTAATTAATGTCAATTTTGCGAATCATTTTGTAATTTTTTCTATGGATAATTATGTGTATAGATTTGTGAGTGTACACGCAAATTAATATTTCTTATGTTAATAATGTGCAAATTTGTGTGGGACGTCTAAATAAAAAAAAATGTGCAAATTAAATTCCAGAATAATTCAAGGGGATGTATATTATATGAAATCATGGCAATCGCCTCTCTCTCCACACACACACACACCAATCTGGCCCTATTACTTACCATTTAACCAGGTTAAGTTTTCATTTTTATTGGAGCGTTTAAAGTTACCTTTCGTTATTTTTCTAATTTACAGTTTTCCTCCCTATAAATATTTATATTACACATCCCAACCCAATTGATCAGCAAAACAGAGGTTCTAAAGCAATGAGACCCCTCTTCTACATTTTAGCCGTGCTTCTCTCTCTTGTCCTGGTATATATATATATATATATATATATATATATATATATATATATATATGCATCTTATAATACATTTACATATTTTGTAGAATTAATTAATATGCATTTGTCGTGAAATTGTCCGGAGATTGAATCGAGCTCAATAAGACTTTAAGGATTTCAGAGCAATTAGAAGAACTTGCCGGATGAACACTCAACAAAAATAATCAGGAAATAAAAAAAGAACAAGCAATTTACGTGGTTCGATCAAATTGATCTACGTCCACAGATGGGGTTGGCTCACTTCACTAAATGATGAAAATATGTTTACAGATTACAAGCTTTCTCTCTCTCTCTAAGATTTAGAATGAAGCACACTCTTAAAACTGAAATGAATACATATTTATAGATCAGACCCTTAACTACTTTTGAGCTCTTTAACCAATCAACGAGATTCGTATGGTTATAACCGCCTTGAATAACTGTTCCGGCGTCCAATGAGATTGCTCCGCCAGCTGCCCAAATAACCGACTTTATCACTATGGTGAAGTCGTCTTTGCCATGCTCTTTTTTCTTAACTGTCAGCTCAGGATCGCCTTCATGCTGAGTGACTCAGGGAGTAGGTGATTTTCAGCTCAGGATGATCTCTCAGGATTGCCTTCAGTTCTACTGAGTCCTCAGTGTCTTCACTGATCTGACCACTTAGGATGACATTCAGTCTGAGTGTCAGGATCAGAACACTCCTGACTCAGGATCAAGTCTTCGCTCAAGCTCAGGTTGCTTTCCTCAGGAATATTCCTCCGGATCCAATACTCAGGATCAGGATTCATGACTAATCTTCAGTACTCAAACTCAGCTTATCTTTACACTTAACAATTCTCCACCTTAAAGTAAGTGAGTTTCCCCTATTCCACACTCCACCTCAGGACCTAGTTCATGGTACATCCCATGACCGCAGCTTGATCAGCTCCAAGCAATATCTGAATTTGGAAATAGGTAAAACCTTAGTCAGCATATCCGCAGCATTGTCCTCAGTGGAAACCTTCTGCACTGAAATCACTTTCTTTTCCACCACATCTCTCACGAAATGAAGTCTGACATCAATGTGCTTTGACCTTTCATGAAAGACCTGATGCTTAACCAAATGAATTGTGCTCTGATTATCACACTGAACTGCTACTTCCTTTTGCCTAATTCCAAATTCTTTAATCATACCCTTGAGCCACATCGCTTCTTTCACTGCTTCAGTCATCGCAATATACTCAGCCTCAGTAGTTGAGAGTGCCACTACTGAATGGAGAACTGCTCTCCAGCTGATTGCTATACCATATAATGTGAACACATATCCTGATAAGGATTTTCTCTTATCAATGCTTCCAGCATAATCTGAGTCCACATATCCCTAAAGCGGTTGAGTACCATCCTTAGTCTTCTCGAAGAGTAACCCCAGATTTTCAGTTCCCTTTAAGTATCTCATGATCCACTTAAAAGCCTCCTAGTGTGTCTTTCTCGGATTTGCCATAAATCTACTGACCACACTGACTGAATGTGCTAAATCTGGCCTGCTGCACACCATAGCATACATTATGCTACCTATTCCATTTGAGTAAGGAATTTTACTCATTTGTGCTTTCTCTTCTTCTGACTTCGGACACTGACCTGATGTCAGTTTAAACTGTTGACCGAGGGGTGTAGATACAACTCTGGCTTCATGCATATTGAACCTCTTGAGTATCTTCAGGATGTAATCCTTCTGAGTTAAGAACAACCTCCCTTTGTCCTTATCTCTGATAATTTCCATGCCCAGTATCCTCTTAGCCATACCCAGATCCTTCATGTCAAATGTGCTACTCAGTTTTACCTTCAATCTCTGAATTCTTTCAGGACTCTTGCTTGCAACCAACATGTCATCCACATAGAGCAGCAGATATGTAAGTACTTCCTTCTCTTGTTTTTCAAGATAGACACAACTATCATACCTGCATCTTGTAAAGCTTATGGAGATCATAAAACTATCAAACTTCTTATACCATTGCCTAGGACTTTGCTTCAGTCCATACAATAATTTCTTCAGTAGACTCACCTTATCCTGATTCCCAGGTAGAATAAAACCTTCAGGTTGTTGCATGTGTATAGTTTCTTCTAGGTCTCCGTGTAGAAAGACTGTCTTGACATCTAACTGCTGAAGCTCCAAGTCCCCCTGATCTACCTTTGACAATAGGATTCTGATTGAACAGTGTTTCACCACTGGTGAGAATACCTCATTGAAGTCTACCCCCTCTCTCTGAGTGAAGCCTCTGGCAACAAGCCTTGCCTTATATCTCAGCTTCTCTCTTCCTCCTGACCCCATTTCAGATTTTTTCTTGAAGATCCACTTGGAACTGACTACCTTCTGTCTCTGAACCTTGTTCACAAGTGTCCAAGTGTTGTTCTTCTCTAATGACTGAAGTTCCTCAGTCATGGCCAATATCCATCTCTCTTTGTCTTTGCCTGACACAACTTCAGCATAACTTTGTGGTTCCTGATGCTCCACCCCTTCAGCGGTTATCAGGGCATAGGACACCATGTCAGCCTGACCAAACCTAGTTGGAGGGTGTATGCTTCTCCTTTGTCTGTCTCTTGCTAGACTATAATTCCTGAGATCTTGACCTTCAGTATCTGAAATTGAATGGTCAGAATGATCGTCAGTATCACTTTCCTCTGACTCCTCCTGAGTCCTCCCTGAGGTTTTACCTACCTAAAAAATTCCTTGTCCTGAGTTCCTTTCAGGAGTCTCCACCTCAACCTGAGATCCATCTCCTGAAAGTATACCATCTGAGTCGTGTATGCTGATGGGCTGATTATATCCCATGACTTTCTCGTTGAAAGTCACATCTCTACTGACAATACACCTTTTATGTCCAGGTTCCAAACACCATAACTTGTATCCTTTCACTCCCTTAGGATATCCTAAGAAGATACATCTTAGTGCTCTAGGTTCTAGCTTATCCTGCCTGATGTGGGCAAAAGCTGAGCAACCAAATACCTTCAGGTTATTGTAGTCCGAGATCCTCCCTTACCACACCTTATCAGGTGTCCTGAACTCAATTGCTGAGGAAGGTGACTTGTTAATGAGATAACAAGCTGTACTGACTGCTTCCCCCCAAAACACCTTGGGTAGCTTTGCATCTGACAACATACTCCTGACCTTTTCCAGGATTGTCCTATTCATCCTCTCGGCCAAGCCATTTTGCTGAGGATTTACAGGAACAGTCCTGTGTCTAGTGATTCCCCTTTCCTTGCAGAAATTGTTGAACTCCTCTGATACATACTCCAATCCATTATCAGTCCTGAGATGTTTAATGGATCTTCCTCTCTGATTTTCATGTTCCCTGACCCAATCCCTGAACCTTTCTAAGGCCTCACTCTTCTGCTTCAGTATGAATTCCCATACTTTCCTGCTGAAGTCATCAATGACTGTCATGAAGTATCTCCCCCTCCATGAGTCTCCACCTTAGCTGGTCCCCAGATATCAGAATGAACATAATCCAGAGGTGCATCAGTAAGTTTCTTACCATTTGGGAATGAGATTTTCTTGGATTTACCCAGGACACAATTGTCACAAAAATCCAATTTCATCACATTTCCTTCCCCAAATGCCTTCTGCTTTGAAAGTTCTTGGAGTCCCCTTTCTCCAATATGGCCCAACCTTTTATGCCATATCATTGCCTCAGTGTTGTCCATAACATTGTTTGCTGACCCTGAAGAAGTGCTTCCAATCAGGATATACAACCCATTGACTTTCTTGCCTTTCATGTATACCTTCTTGCCTTTGGTTATCAGGATATAACCATCCTCAGTGTTGAACTCATAACCCAGTTGATTCAGTGAACCCAGGGAGATCAGATTTCTCTTCAGTTCTGGCACCAGCCTCACATTTGAGAGTATCTTATATACTCCATCATGCAGCTTCAACCTGATAGAACCACTCAATTTTACCTTACATGTCGGATTATTGCCCAGAACAATTGAGCCTCCATCAAACCTCCTCAACTCCCTGAATAATGATTCATTAGGGCACATATGGAATGAACATCCGGAATCCAGTACCCACTCATCATTCAGTTTCAGGTTAGTAACCGTCAACACCTCAGCACTATCATACCCACCTTCAGCAGCAACAGTTATATCAGCCTTTTGTTCTTCTCCCTGATTCCTATTTCTGTCAGGGCAATTCTTCTTGAGATGACCAGTTTTGTGACAAATAAAACATTTCCTATTCTCAACAAAATCACCAGATTTTGGCCCCTTTGTGTTCTTCTTTTTCTTGTTCTGAAATTTTTTCTTGCCTTTCTTAAACCTGACATTCAGCCCTTCAGCCTGACATGAACTTTTCTTGTCAGCTTGTAGCTGAAGGGACTTGGTTTTCAGGGCACCCAGAATATCATCGAAGGACAATTTATCCTGCCTCCCAAATAGTAAGGTATCCTCAAAATTTTCAAAGGAATTAGGCAAAGAATTCAGGAGCATCAGAGCCTTATCATCATCATCAATTTCCACTCCCAGGTTCTCAAGATCATCAGCAACCTTGTTGAATTCCTCAAGTTGTTCAATCAACTCCTTCTCTTCATTCATCTTGAATGACATCAGTTTTTGTTTCATGAACAATTTGTTGGTGACAGACTTAGTCTGATACACCTTCTCCAGCTTACTCCAAACCTCAATTGCAGTCTTCTCCTTGCACACCTCCCTCAGAGGCTTATCCCCCAGACACAAGATGATTGTGCTATGAGCCTTTTCCAATAGTTCTTGTCTCTTGCCTGGATTTTCTGAGGAAGAAGGGGGCCATTGATCTTCAGGCTTCAGAGCATTGCCCTGCCCATGATGAGTCAAGAGAGCCTTCATCTTGATCTTCCACAAACCAAAATCGTTTGCTCCAGTGAATTTCTCAATGCCATAATTGATGATTAACCAGCGATTCCTCCTCCGATTCCCACAGACTGCGCCAATTGTTGTGAAATTGTCCGGAGATTGAATCGAGCTCAATAAGACTTCAAGGATTTCAGAGCAATTGGAAGAACTTGCCGGATGAACACTCAACAGAAATAATCAGGAAATAAAAAAAGAACAAGCAATTTACGTGGTTCGATCAAATTGATCTACGTCCACGGATGGGGTTGGCTCACTTCACTAAATTATGAAAATATGTTTACAGATTATAAGTTTTTTCTCTCTCTCTCTCTCTCTCTCTCTCTCTCTCTCTCTAAGATTTAGAATGAAGCACGCTCTTAAAACTGGAATGAATACATATTTATAGATCAGACCCTTAACCACCTTTGAGCTCTTTAACCAATCAACGAGATTCGTATGGTTATAACCGCCTTGAATAAATGTTCCGGCATCCAATGAGATTGCTCCGCCAGCTGCCCAAATAACCGACTTTATCACTCTGGTGAAGTCGTCTTTGCCATGCTCTGTTTTCTTAACTGTCAGCTCAGGATCGCCTTCATGCTGAGTGACTCAGGGAGTAGGTGATTTTCAGCTCAGGATGATCTCTCATGATTGCCTTCAGTTCTACTGAGTCTTCAGTATCTTCATTGATCTGACCACTCAGGATGACATTCAGTTTGAGTGTCAGGATCAGAACACTCCTGACTCAGGATCAAGTCTTCGCTCAGGCTCAGGTTGCTTTCCTCAGGAATATTCCTCCGGATCCAATACTCAGGATCAGGATTCCTGACTAATCTTCAGTACTCAAACTCAGCTTATCTTTACAATTAACAACATTATTTACATATTATTTTTAAAGATTAATATGCATATATCAATTAAACTTTGTTAATCCTGTGTGTTCATTTTAAACTTATGAAAACCATTTTCTGATAATCGATCATTGAGTTATATATACGCATGCAGATTGGAAACTGTATTGATGCACGAAAAATTCAGGAAGATGTCGGGAAACAGAGCGACTGCCACACCCCTAAATCTAATTTTGTAAGAGACTTTGAGCCAAGGCCAAGTGCTTCAGCTTATGTGGCTAGGCCAAACCTCTCTGCTTATGTTGATTCTCTAAACCCCAAACATCATCATCAATCTAATTTCCTAACGGATTTTGAGCCAAGACCAAGCGCTTCTGCTTATGTTGATGGCCTTAATCCCAAAAATTATGATTAAAGCTCAAGTCTCTGCAGTGTCTATGAGAGAGAGAGAAATTTGGAGCTTCAGCCAGATGTTGCGTTTTCTGTATTTTGTTTGAATAAAGATTCGTATGCTGTATCGTGCCCCAGACGGCGCATATTGTGGTGTTGAAATTATTTATGCATTTGAAATGTTATTGCGTAAACATGTGCTTTTTTGTGGTTCTTTTTCTTTTTGGATGAGTATTAAGTGCAGCTAGAGCTCTTAAAATAAACGAGCTGCTTGTGAGCTCGACTCGACTTGATGTGTTAAACGAGTCGAGTCGAGCTCAAAAAAGTACTCTTTTACATAACGAGCTCGACTCGACTGTCGATTCGATTCAATAGTCTAAAAAAATAGAGATTATTTTATAAATATTATATAATTTATGATATAAAATAATAATATTTTACATATAATAATACAATTCATATTCTTAAATCACTTATACTGATAAATTAGTGATAGTTTTATCTTTGTTGCTGTTAAAATAAACCAGCTGCTCGTGAGCTCGACTCGACTCGTTAATGTTCGAATCAATTTGTTAAATGAGCCGAGGCGAGTTCAAAAAAATACTTGTTTGCTTAACGAGCTCGGCTCGGCTCAACTCGACTCGATAAATTTAACGAGCGGAGTCATAAACTACCCGGGCTCGCTCGGCTCGTATAACAGCTCTAATTGCAGTGTAGTTTATTCTTTTAGATACTCCCACCCTCAGTCCATTATAAATATATGTTCAAAACATTCCTTCTATCCTCGAGAAAAAAAAAAAGGTGTTATAATATAATTCGAAGGAGTATTGCATATATATCCTGCAAGTTGTAGCGTCACATGTGAAGTATCAAGTTGTAGCGTCAGTAGTTTGAGGCATCAGTATTAGTTGGCTGAAGTGTCAAATTTGTTTTAAGTTGCAAGCCAGTTAATTGGCATGAACCAGTTCATTGTATACTGATTCAATGGATGCAGGTGTTTTATTACCGAACCACGTAAATTTCTGTGTTGATTCGTTCTTAGTTCCGATTCTTCATTATCCGTCATTGTTCTCGGTTAATTGATATAGCTCTTGTAATAATGAGTGGCATCATCTGTAGAAAGATAGCGAGTTAGATGTCGACAATGAAACTGAAGATGAAATATGCAAGAATGATTTCGACTTGTGGAAGATCAAGATGAAGACTTTGTTAACTCAACATGGTCTGTGTAATGCTCTGAAACCTGATGATCAATGACCCTCATTCCAGCTATATAAAAAGGCAGAGATTGTTGAGAAAGTATATAATGTTATTCTGCTCTGCCCTGGAAATAAGCTATTAAAGGAAGTCACCAAAGAAGAAGATCTTGAGGTAGACTGACCCAATTATGAATCAAGCCCATTTGTCAAAATTAATTCAAGAAAAAATGGTCCAAGATGTTAAAGAGCCCAAGAAACATTTTCATCAACATAATATATCTAAATATGGGATCACTTTGAACGAGATTCTGTATTGATTGGTAACAAATCAACCCATGAGCCATATATGGTTGAAAAGCTCGATGAATCTAGTTTCCAATGGTTTAATTTAAACCATTGTGTATGAAATAGTCTAATTACTAAGAATTTTTATTCCGTATCTTTATAGAATTTGTTTACGGAGTTTTCATAGATAAATTATTTGTAGGTAATTTTTGTAAACAAATTATTTGTAGGTAATTTATTGCATACATATTTCATGTTGTAGACAATTGATTCTTGTGGCAAATTGCTTTTAGGTCGAAGATGAAGATAACTACATTATTATTAATTTTTGTAGGCAATTCCACAACAAAAAAATTTTTGTAGAAAAAGTTTGTAGGCAATTCCAATTTCATAGCTAGGTAATTCTTTAATTTCTTGTAGTGATTATTTTCAAACCATGATACTAAATGTGGAATGAAATTGAAATAACTGCAATCAACTTTGTTTATTGTGCAACTCAACTTACTACTGATAACAATCAGAAGGACAATCACACATGTGGTTTTATTCCTAGTGAACATATAATTTGGAAGCGAAAATCAGATAGAGCAGTTTTATAGGAAAAACATGACATTGACAAGTTTGAGTCATGGATATGCCTCAATAACAGATATAATTGAGTAGATTTTTTTAACTGCAAATCTGGTGAAACCAGCTTGTTTGACGACATATTCCCATTCCTCATAAGTCCTCTCCTTTCCCTTCTCAGTATGAGCCAACATCACCATGTCCAACGCCAGTCGAACATCATTGTACTTATCTTTCTCATCAGCTCCATCACGGATCACTACCTCTACGATCATCACTTTCCCTGTTGCCAACGGTATAGCCTCTCGACATTTTTCCAGAATCCGTCTACACTCTTCATCACTCCAATCGTGTAGTACAAACTTTATTATCATTGCCAAATATAAAAAATCTTTTAATCAATATAATTAATTATATTAACATCAACAACGAGAAATATATGAATTATAATTCAAGCATGAAAAGAAAAAATATTAATGAATCTTAGTGTAAAATTAGTATTGATAAGTATTTTGCAATGTATTGCGATTAAATTGTAGTATGACTTTTGGGTCCAAAATTGTAACGTGGGACTGCATACTTTTGCAATGATACTATTTTGGGGATAAATGTTAGAGTAACTTTTTAAAATTACAAGAGTATTTGTGCAAAAATTGTTCGGACCGTTTTAAAATGGGTACGATGAAAGTTCGGTTTCCTTTAAAATAAATACTACCTCCGTATCACTATATATTTCTCATTTTATTATTTTTGTCCGTTTATTATATGTTTTACTTTTATTTTTTTTATCTTTTTTACAAATTATTATTCACTTTTTTTATTATTATTTTCATTACTTTTACACAGCACTTATAATTTTTTACTTTTACCTTAATTTGTATGTCCAAAAGCAACAAACAACATATATGTGGATGGAGGGAGTATAAAAAGATAAAAATTTGTGTGAGACTATTGCACAGTCATATTTTAACAAAAATGTTATCATTATATGTTAAAAGTTTATCACATTTTAAAAGGTGATAATTTTTTAATTAATAAGTGACACATTTTAAGTTAAAAGTGAATAAAATTTCATTTTTCTCATACCATGAGACGGTGACAGACATGGACTTACACGCACAAAACATACCATGAGGAGAGCAGCATCAGCCTTGGGAATATAGTCAAACATGTTGCCTGCAACGCACTCAATATCAGGCACCACCACGTGAGAGAGATCCAAGTTAATCCCATGAATCCAGGGGCATGCCTTAGCCAGAATCCGGAGAGCAGCGCCGTTGCCACCCCCGACATCCACCAGGGACCCGATTCCGGCGAACGCCTCCGGATACTGATCGATGATCGCTGCCATAGACTGCCTAGCAATGCAGGCCATTCCCTCACTAAATAGGTTGGCATGCGCAGGATTTTCAGATGCGTATGCCCACAGATTCTTCCCGTGTTCGGCCTCGAAAGGCGAAGCTCCGATGCCTAAGGCTTGTGAGCTCAGCCTGTGCCATGGAGCAAGCATGGCCGGGCTGCTTTGCAGCTGAACCAAAGCAGCCATGGAATTTTCTCCATTCTTTATGAGCAGCTTCGAAAGCGGTGTGTTTGTGTAGATTATTGAGGATTCTTGGCCAGTGCTTTGCTTGAAGAAACGCCGGTGGACTAGGTACCTGCATTTAAAAATACAAAAATTTGATTTAAAACCCACAACTTTAGACTTTTTCGAAAAAGGTCCAAAAAAGTTTGGGATTTCTACCTATCAATACGATGTTGGTCCTGTTAGTTTAGTTGGAAAATAAAGAATTAACATCCTATGGTGCAAAAATGTGAGATCAAAATTCAATTTTGTACAATTTTGAATGTTGCCTTAAAAGGCCCCAAAAAAATTTGAAATTATCAATTTAGTCTAATATTTGCCCGAAAATAGGGCTAAATTGAAAATTTAAACTTTGGAAAAAACTTGAGTTTA
>JAPKLY010000404.1:110563-133761 GCA_026898435.1 Prunella vulgaris
AAAAATCATGTCGTTCGTTGGTTCATCGTGCCCAAATCCGCCCAGAGATCATCTTCGCTGCTCGCTGTTGATTCTGGAACCGCTCACTATGACCATGCCCTGCAAATTACTCCTCGAATCACGCCCAAATTGATCGGAAGATCACGCCGAACTGCCCTCTTCTAATCGACGTCTGCAAGCGACTGGAAATCACCGCTGCTTGTTGATCGCACCGCCGTCGATCCGAAATCGCACTGCCGATTGAGGTGTTGCGCTCACCGGTTGAGAAGTTGTCGTCGCCATTGCTGTTAATTATGGTCGACTGAGTCGCACCGCCGCCAATCTGGAAGCCGTTCACCTTGCTGTGTCATGCCATTGTTTGTGCGAAACCAGAACCAGAAACTCATCAGCCAAATCTCTCAAAACGCCAGTTCTACCATCGAAACTGCCCAGCACGTACGTCAACCGCAACAAGTTAACTCAACTTCCTCTTTCTAAGGAATTGAATTGATTTTCTTGGCCAAAATTTCGGCGTATTCCATAGGAAACGAAATCAACTCTTCTGCAAATCAGGCAAACGCCTCCGATGTCGATAGCCGCAAATCACCCAATGCCGAAATCTCGTAGTTTCAAATCCTCCACAACCGTCGAGTATCCGATCGAAACTACACAGCAACACCGCCAACGCTGCACTCAACCGCGCGTCACCAAAATTCTCTGCTCTCACCATTCAACAAATTACCGGAATCCAACACACCGTCGACAGAAACCGTTTGCGACCTATTCCTCAACCTCTGCAACAAATCGTTGCCCCCTGTTAGAATCTCAATCTTCTGAAAATGAAATCCTCCGCCCTTCTCCTCATCTAACTGGAATCGCAATTCGTGCACAGTCTGCCGGAAATCTCGACTGCTAAATTTGATGCTCGCTGGAAACAACATCGCCATAAAGCCTTACTGCCGGATCTTCGTTCAATCTCGCCGTCCTCTGAAAAATGGCCGACGCACCACTAAAGTCGAGTCTTGCCAATTCGAGATACCAGCCGTCGACTGAAGCTGTGGCCAACACCAGAAACCGCCCTTGCAATCGGCCATAGCTTTTTCGGTGTGGAGGAAAGAATTTTGAGTTTCAAATATTGGAATGAACAGAGATGGCATGCGCATTGATTTGACCTTTACAGATATGTGTGGTATAATGTTTGGCCATGTCTCCTTTTCCTTTTTACTTTTCAGAAATAACTTTTGTTGTATTGTCAAATAGTAACCCACCCTTTTTTAGTTTTGACACTTAAAAGTGTCATCAGGTGTTATTAATCCTATTTTTATCATCAAATATATAGTTGATGTGGAGTTGATTGAATGTAGTTGATGTGGAGTTGGGGAAATTTGTTCGTTGTTTGTTGTAGAATGTGCGTTCTGATTTGAATATTTTATAATTAAATCAGAAATTGATGCACTAGCTAGGATCTTGATTAATTGGGGAATATGATAAATCTAAACTAAACTCTGGCGAAATTTTTAAAAAATATTAATTATTAAATAGAATATATGTAGGCTCGTATTATATTGAGTCACATTTATACAAGAACTAATCATAAATATTATGTCATATTGTCTTTTCTATAGGCATATTTAGTTCTAGTTCTATATATATGGATCGAAAGTGAGTTCGTGCAGATAGATTATCAGATGAGTATAGGAATGGGATGGAAGAATTTTGTAATCATGCAATCAGATACTACACCGACAATCGGTACATTCTATGTCCGTGTTGGAAATGTATGAACTGGAAAACGGTTAGTGGTCGGAACAATTTGTTCGATCACTTGATGATTCATGGTATTGATAAATCATATACCGTTTGGACATATCATGTTGAGAGAAGAGATGGGTGTAGCTCAAGCAACATAGGAACTGATTTTAGGTTTGTAGACACGATGAATGCAGATAGTTTTGGAGATGTAACGGTTGATACATCTAGTGGGGATGTACCGATTGTTGATACATCTAGTGGGGATGAGGATAATCTGGGAGGTCATCCTTATATGTCAGAGAAGTTAAGGGATGACGCTGGATTACCTCTTTGGCCCGAGTGTGAGAAAGCAACAAAACTTTCAGCTGTATTGATATTATTCAATCTAAAAGCAGCTCACCAATTGACTGATGTGTGCTTCACCGATTTGTTGGAAGCAGTTAGTGGTCTATTGCCCGATGAGAATGTACTGCCTACGAGAGCATATGATGCTAAGCAAATGCTCAAGTCTATCGGGCTAACACATCAGAAAATTCATGCTTGCCCGGGTGATTGTATCTTATTTCGAAAGGAGTATGCAGGTCTCGATGTGTGTCCCAAGTGTGGGCGAAAAATAAATCTCCTACGAAGGTGATGTGGTATTTCCCAATAATACCAAGATTTAGGAGAATGTACAGTAGCACAGTGGATGCTAGACATTTGACTTGGCATCATGATGATAGAATCAAGGATGGTTTGCTAAGACATCCGGCTGATTCACCACAGTGGAAGGCATTCGATATGAGGCATCCAGAATTTGACAACGAGCCACGACACTTGCGTCTTGCACTCTCCACAGACGGAATGAATCCCTTTGGTATTCAAAGTACCAACCACAGTACATGGCCAGTGATTCTGATGGTTTATAATCTTTCACCATCGTTGTGCATGAAGCGTACTTATATGATGTTATAATACCAAGCGTACTAATATTGGAAAAAAATTTATATTTATTCATGTGTTATAACTTTAATTATTAATCAACAGGTGCCGAAACAGAAAGATAGTTTTAGCTGTGGCATTTTTGTTTTTAACTACATTGAAGATATTTTGAAGGCTTCTAAAACGACGATTCCGGACGATGTAAGTATTTAGTTTGGACAATTTATTAATTTAAATATAAATATATATATATTTCTAATTACATTTTTATTTTGCAGTTTGTCTATGTACGTCCGCTTTCTACGTACGGAAATACAAGACTCAAACAATTCAAATTAAATTGGACCGGGTATTTATATAATAGATTTTTAGTTTAGATCGATTAGTATAAATTTTGGTTCGACGATATATGTAACTTTTATTTAATTTATGATGATACATTTAATTAGTTTTAAGTTCAAGTTTTAATATTAATTGGTTTATTTTAAGTATTTTATTTTTGTGAATTTATATTATTGTATATATATATAAATTAATTAAATAGAATTTATAATATAAAATATATAATATATAAAATATATATTATATAAAATATAGAATATATATTATATAAAATATAGAATATAAAATATATATTATATTAAATATAGAATATATAAAATATATTATACGGATTTAAAAAAAATATTAAATGCTTAGACAGCGGTTATTAACCGCTGTCCAAGTAATAAATAAATAAAAAAAATGGATTTGAGCTTAGAAAGCGGTTCATAACCACTTTCCAAGCTCTGTTTTACAGCGGTTCAAGAACAGTTTTCTAAGCTGAATCAGGCTTAGATAGCTTTCGCTTGGAGAGCTCACATAACCGCTTTCTAAGTGAATTTTTGTGAGCTCTCCAAGCCCTTTTATGTAGTAGTGACAATATACTATGTTATGAAACAATTATTTACAATAATAAAAATTTCAATACTTGAGTTAAGAGGAGGGTAGCAAGGACTAATACAACCCGTAATAAAATTGATGATGATGTACCATGACCTTTCCCAACTAGTAAAATATTTATCCATCTTTCCATAAATTATTCGCACATTTGTAAGATAAATTTTTTAAGAAAATTTCACTTTTCGAGTAAAGTAGTGATATATTTACGCATATATTTTTATGAGTATGCACACAAATTATTATTTTTTAGAATGTACAAATAAATTTGGAGCACACATAAAAAAGGCTAGTGTACGAATAATTATTGAGAATTATGTTGGAAATTTTGGTTTTGACCATATTTCAAATAAATATTAAGTGACAGTTTATTTATCCATTTTGCGTAAATGAATTTGGTTGATATATTTCTCAAAACCAAATTGGTGTGAATGAGAAATTAATGTCATTTAATATGTGGATAAATACATTAATGAATGTATTTATTATGGTAATAGTGAAGTGTTGCATCTCTTTGAATTAAAGAGATAACCTTTGGTGAATAGTATTTTATAAAGGTTGCAACCTTTTAGAAAAATGACTTGGTGAAGAGTCACGTCTATTACCCGCAACTCTTGGAAATTTATAAATAGATTTCCCCCACATTGACTTTGAAACATTGAAAATACACTTGAATATACTTGAATACATTTCGAATTGATTAAGTTAGTTCAACGATTGTCTAGTGTATGCATACTAGAAAATGTAGAGTTGCATTAGAGTCGAGTCCGAAAGTTCCGGATATTCATTTGCGATTCGCCGATAGATTTCGCTTCGTAGTGCTACGGGCGGAAGGCTCCAAAGTCGTTGTATCTTGGGGATGGTTGCCATGATCCGTATTGCACCTGTGTACGGGGCAATAACGTCTTACGGAGAGCGAGTTTAACTCGTGCCTCGACTTTACCGTGTTAATTGCATAAGTCATCTTCGTCTACACACACCATTCATTGTTGTAATTTTCCAACAATCGTAAGACGTTATTTTGTGTATATTCGGAGGTTGACTGCAATCAAATATGTGGCACCCATTCATGCAGAAGGTTGATTAAATTCGCCAGAATGACTTTTTAAGGGAAGTTAACTCTAATTTCTAGTGTGCGAATTTAATTATGTTATTGGTGATTATTCTGCAAATTACTTAGCATCTTTATGATAATGGATGTTGAATATTGGATACATCAATTGGTATAGGTATCCAACAAATTCAAAATTGGCATAATTAATTTGTAACTAATTTGTTTTCATGAGGTGTCCAATTTTGCAGGCGCTGCAAATTTTAATTTAATCAATTGAAATGCTCAAATTTTATCAGAGGCATTTCTACAAACACCATATGTGTAGGAAGTCTGCAGAAAATATTTATGTTCACCTCAAAAGCAAAATTTATGCTTTACAACATTTAACGAGCAGAAATTAGTGATTTGGATGCAAGCCAAGAATGATCACATAAAAATATGGCTACATATTCTGTCTATATGTTATGCCAGAACTATCAGGGAAGATTAATTCAAAATTACTTGTGAATCTTTTATATTTTATCCAACAGATGATTAAGCAAAATTATTTTGTGTCATCTGATGCCATGGATGGATAAACAAAATATGAAGATGAATGTGGATTTGAGTGGAACTATTTTTCCGCATCAATTAAAGGACTCATTTAGGACTTTTTGCAAACACTTGGCATGCAGATGAAGAATAAACAGGCTCATACTTGCAAATTACCATGTTCTGGTTCATAATTATCAGAGCATTATTAACGAAAACCTGGGTACATTCACGCGACAGAAAGATTGATACAAGAGTCAGTGATGCGATCTTTCCATCACGCCCCCCACTGTTAATCAAATCACCGTGGGCGAAACGATAAAGGCGGCAGCCTCGACCCAGTTGCAGAACAGCCTGGTAGTATTGGAATCAGGCTGATGCCGGTTTGAACACAACGACGGTTGGCGTTGCGCTTAGTGTGCAGCGGCGGATCATTACGCAAGAAGGCGAAGGCCTGATTGCACCGGCTGCGAAGCCCAGGCAACGGCCGACAAATGGAAAAGGACGGCAACAAAATTCGTACCTTTCCATATCTGAGGATAATAACGGTGGCTCGGCTAAGGCCTGTGGCCATGTTTCTGCCGGCAGCAGTGCTTGGCGGTTGGAGTCGCTGGCAACGAATCGAACGTTGTGGCGTTTCACTGTGCCTGTGAGAACAGATTTGGTCAAATTATTGTCAAGTTACCAATTATGTTGAACAAATTCAAGAATTGGATTTGGGCCGAATTATTAATGTCATTGGGCCATAATGGTAAACTTAAGAAGTAGGTCCGGGCCTTAAATAAATTGACTTAATTTTCTAAAATTTGATTTGAGAGTCAAGTAGGCCGCAAATTAATATCATTTGGGTCTTATAACCATTGGGCTGGAGGGAATTCAAATCGTTGGGCATTTGGACCTAGATTAATTGAGATTACTGAGGTGGGGAATTAATAATATTATGGATTAATTCCATTAATTAATTAAGACCCACTTGGTTTAAGGCCAAAAATAATTATGGAATTTGTTCCATATGAGTGATCCTGCTTGTTATTAAAATTTGATTTGGAATCAAATATTTTGTGCTTGAGAACACAAGCGATATTTTGGATTTAGTCCAAAAATGGTTTTGACTCGTTTAATTAATAATTATTCTTGAGTCAAAAGACTGAAATTAAATATTGTGCTTTGAGGGCGCAAATGGTGTTTTGGATTTGGTCCAAAAGATTTTGATTCGTTTAATTAATTTGATAATTATTCTTGAGTAAAAAATGGAGATTTAGGACTTCATTAATAATTGTGCTTGAAAGCACAAATTGCGGTTTGAACTCGGTTCAAAAGCTTTGACTCGTATAATTTAGTGAATAATTATTTAAGAGTCAAAAGTGGCAATTACGGCCACATTGAAAATTGAATTTAATTTTGGTATTTTGACCAAAATGGGTGTAAATTTAAGAGTGAATTCGAAGAGTTTGATTTTCCAATCTGTTTCGAGATTGTGTCCAAATTAATATTTGATGAAATATTAAATAAAATGGACGAACAACTCGACTATGAGATGTAAAATCTCATTGTAGATACATTCGAATGTGGGGGAAGAAGAAGAGTCCCTCTATGAGATATATATTCGAATTGTAAGGTGGTTAGCTAAGGCGTGGCCTTAAAGCTAAATGGAAAATCAAAAGGAAGTAGATGCCTAGTGGAATAAAATCCACAAGTTAAATGATTTTGTTCAATCTCGTGTTAAGTCACCACACAAGGAGATAAATCGTGCGAAATGATAAGTAAGGATAGAATGATCCTAAAATCATCTCGAAGTGTGGGGGCGACTTGTAAAAATTGAAGCACTAGTAGTGCTTATCGGTGTTGGTTGAACAAATTAGAAATATTCCTAAAATGGAATAAATATCCAGTTGTGTTAAAATAATACACTAAAGCGAACTGGATATTTTGACATAGACTCCGAACCCATTACTGAAATGTGGGGGAGCAATGTCATAAAAATCCTCTAAACAAATATACAATGGAGATTGCATTTGAAGAAGACCCGGCCGGTTAAAATTGAAATGTTTAGAGAGATTACGGGTAAGGGGAATGAGGTTAAAAACCCACACATGAAAGGGTAACTCAACCATGATGACTGGAGGATCTCAAGAACTTGGTTCAATAAGACAACTAAGTTATGAAGCACTCAGACATGCACTTAAAAAAGTTTCACAACTCATTCTCGAATCCCTTCAAGTGCAACCTTGCACCTTCTAAATTCCTTCAGGTGCATAAAATCTGCTGACTTGTGGTAAGGCTAAGCTTAATAGCTTTTAATGATTCCTATATCCTACGGGTGGGGTATTGCAGGGTACCCTTAATAGGAGATCACCTATATAAGCGTTGAAGTGGGGCCGCTTCTAACTGAGGAATTCAGTACACGCTTATGAATCCAAGATACGGTCCAGGGCCAAAATGGACAACAACGTGAGAACCAAAGGGTATCAGAGTTGTTGCTGTGTATATGTCATTGTCTTGGTTTACACAAAAAATCGACCAGTTCAAGACATCATGTTCACTGAGTGACGAGTAAATCCGATGGCATTTTACTAGGGAAGGTTCAAAGCCAGTCGCTACCTATCCCGATGCAGTAACGGTTCGTCGGAACTTTCTTAGGAGGTCACATGCATTAATTTTATTCATGTGAGGGATTGTTGGAAATTTTGGTTTTGACCATATTTCAAATAAATATTAAGTGACAATTTATTTATCCATTTTGCGTAAATGGATTTGGTTGATATATTTCTCAAAACCAAATTGGTGTGATTGATAAATTAATGTCATTTAATATGTGGATAAATACATTAATGAATGTATTTATTGTGGTAATAGTGAAGTGTTGCGTCTCTTTGAATTAAAGAGATAACCTTTGGTGAATAATGTTTTATAAAGGTTGCAACCTTTTGGAAAAATGACTTGGTGAAGAGTCACATCTATTACCCGCAACTCTTGGAAATTTATAAATAGATTTCCCCCACATTGACTTTGAAACATTGAAAATACACTTGAATATACTTGAATACATTTCAGAATTGATTAAGTTAGTTCAACGATTGTCTAGTGCATGCATACTAGAAAATGTAGAGTTGCATTAGAGTCGAGTCCGAAAGTTCCGGATATTCATTTGCGATTCGCCGATAGATTTCGCTTCGTAGTGCAACGGGCGGAAGGCTCCAAAGTCGTTGTATCTTGGGGTCGGTTGCCATGATCCGTATTGCACCTGTGTACGGGGCAATAACGTCTTACGGAGAGCGAGTTTAACTCGTGCCTCGACTTTACCGTGTCAATTGCATAAGTCATCTTCGTCTACACACACCATTCATTGTTGTAATTTTCCAACAAATTATTAGTGTATTGAAACACTATATATTTTACAATAATGATCAAAAGTCGAGTCGAGTCAAGAGGAGGGAAACAAAAGACTATTGCAACCCCTAAAAACTTTTCCTTGTTTAAAATCCAAATTATTCAGCTTGTCTTGGCACCAATTTAGGTGGGAAGAAGAAAGCAGACACATTTTGAGCAGCCTTTGCACCAACTTCATATCAATCATGGCAAAAACAAGGTTTTTCTTCTCCTCTTCTGTTAGCAATGGTTTCACTTTTTTCCTTAGCCAGCACTTGCTCTTCCCTTGCACATCTTTTAGCATTATTCCTTTCTGCCAGATAAAAAAAAAAATACCAACACGATGAATAACGAAAAACTAATCAATATAATTACTTAGCAAGAAAATCGTTTCATAGATCAGTAAAAAATACTCTCAAAGTTGTACGTACTCATGTTCCTGTGTTTTTCTAAACGTTGTATCTTCAATTTTACTAAACCTGTTTTCTCTAATTTTTTTATTTTGGAATTGATGTATCAAATATAGATTTATTTATTTAATTATTTTGTTTCGAATCGAGAATAAAGAGAAATTTAAAGCATAACCTTTATAGAAAAAAATATGATATTTTTTAGATTATAAGAAATAGATCAAGTACTAGTAGGGGTGTACTTAGAGGAAATGGGAATTATGTAAAGCCTCAATTTTATATTATACGAAATATGTAGCCAGTGTACGTTGCAGCTCACTCAGCATTTGAGATTTGTTCACAATGAAAAATGTTGTTGATTATACTGAAAAATATGAGTTTGTTACACTAAAAAGTTTACACAAATTTCTTTAGTGTAATCAATACACACTTTTTAATGTAATCAGCTCAAAATTTTTAGTATAAACAATATTAACTATTGAATGAGTATATAATACACCAGGTGCACATGAAAATTTTAACTCACTCTATGACTACAATTTATAATTAGGGATATTGTATCCAGAATTTTGTACCAACAGCGAATTTTTTCACAAAATGGATCTAAAATTTTACAGATTTAAAATATATATATATATAATATACGCTATCCATCATACGGAATTTTGCACACTTTCTTATTTATATGTCTCACACTAATTTATGTGTACACTCACATAATTATAAATATATTTACCATGTCACTACTTTATTGAAAAATACATATTTTTTGAAAGTGCGAAATTTCAGGGATGTAAATTCCTTTGGGAGGGAAGCAGTATTATGCAGCAATTGATGCAGGATGCACCCACTCAACAGTTGGACTTATTTACATTGAAAAGTGCGTGCTAATTACACTGAAAAATATGTTGATTACATTAAAAAGTTTACAATGTTATCGATTTTCAGTATAAAATTTTCAGTGTAAACATGCAGTCTCAACTATTAAATGAGTATACCGTGATATACGTACCTTATATAGGGTTTTAGTTACTACATCCAAAAGTTCCAAGTCGTGGGGATCTTCAACAGTGGGATTATTCCTCCAAATTGCATTATACAGCCATGATAATGATGATTTCTTCTCATCAGTTTGGATATATAACCAGAAAGCTTGGATGCACTTGTTAATGGCTTCCAATACTTGACTTGCCCTCGTGCCATGCCCATGCATCATCATCATCTTATTAATTTCTTCCTCTCTAAAGATAAGTCCTATCATATACAGGTGTTAATTTCTATTATCTATTAATTAGAAGGAGAAAAGACTAGTATGAACAAAATTAAGATAGATAAAAGTTAATTTGAAATAGTAAAATTAAAACAAATAATTAAAGTGAAAGAAATTAACTAAAGCAAGATGAATTTTAAAAAAATTAAATTTTTATATGTATATTTTTAAATAATATTAATTTATTTATTTTTTCAATTGAAATGAATTAAGAATTGATTTTTTAATTAAAAAAATATTAATTATAAAATAATATTGTAAACCAGTACAGTAAAACTGCTTTTACGCAAAATCAACTCAATGATTTGTAATCTCATGTTTCATTAAAATCTTGCCTTTGTCCTCTTGTTAATGTTTTCGAGATTGTTTACTACTCTCTCCGTCCCAAAATAATTGGTTCATTTTGCCATTTTTGTTCGTCTCACTATATGTTGCTCATTTATTTTTTTGTCTTTTTAGAAAATTACTATTCACTTTTTTATTATTATTTTCAATACTTTTTACATTATTTCCATTACTTTTTCACTTTTCTCCATCACATCACATGTATTATATCAATATTTTTTTATTTTTTAATATTAATGTCCAAAAGTTGTGAGCAACTTATAAAGGAACGAAGGGAGTATATGTTATATTATACAAACTTTATTTAACAACTAATTAATGGAATCTTGATATACGTATATATTATGTAGTCAAATAAATAAAATGACTTCTTTCCAATTATTATTAAATCAATTGAATATTTTAGTTGTTTGGACAACGAAGTCGAATGGTCCACTTTAAATAATTAATTAATGCATCTTATAATAAGTTGCATATTATAAACTAAGACATATTTTAATTGTTTGGATAAACTCAAACATTTATGGATTTCAATGAGACGACTTCTCTACTTAAATAAAAGAGAAATAGACGACTTTGGGTAGGAACTCGTCGAAAAGGAATTTTGAAAAACATGTTTTTAAGGATGTTTAAGTTTTGATAGCTGTAATTTGTAAGCTCTCTTGTTTCTTTAATTTTCTATAATGTATATATATATATATGTGTGTGTGTGTATATTAAAAAAATTAAATTTTATATCCCATAACTTTCATGGTTTTTGGAAATCATCCAAAGATAGTTTAAATTGCTCATTTTGCATCTTATTTTTAACTTGTTTTTGATCCATAAACTTTCACCTTGAAAATATATAGTCCCAAGGCATGTGCCAAAAACAATAGTGGTGGGCAAGATTTGAGCAGTGTACAAATTTACAGTAATTAATTTCTGGACGTTTTGTTAAAAAAGTAAAAATTAAATGTAGGATAAAAATGTTTTTAACTCATACTTAAAAAAAATGTGTTAATGTGTTAAACTAAATGAAAATAAAAGGTCAAGGATAAGATTTGATGATTATAAGAGCAAGTCGTATGACCGTCTCAAAAAATATGGTTCATAAAACAAAGAAGAAAATAATATATACTTAAAAAATGAAAGTATTGTTATATGCTTTTCAATATCGTAAAAAAGAAATAAGAAAAAACAATATACATCAATAGTCTTACTTTTCACCGTGGCAAGAAACTGAACTCATGCAAATTTTTGTGATAAAAATTAATAATCTCGTGAAAAAAAAATTCCATACGATAAGCTCAAATTTAAAAGAGTATGCCCGTTGTGTATTAGGTGCAATGTGCAATTCAAATATATTTTGAAAAAATTATCTCTATTATTAATGAAAAATTACTACTATTATTTATACTGAAAAATCAGTTTAATGTGGGTTGACTCACTTATCAGTATATATCACGGTAATTTTTCAAAAATAAAAATAATTACTTCTTAAAAATATATTTGAATTGCACGCCCGCCTATTTCACATGGGACCAAGCCAATTCAGGATACCTGTAGCATCTGGGACCTGGAGAATAGCCTGAAAAGAAAGTCTTTTCAGTATGTCGTTGCAACATTTTTGGTCCTCCACGAATCTATCCATTTGAATCTGAAGTTCTTGATATTTTCTTCCAACACTATGCTCAAATAATACATAATTTCCAAAATTATTATGATCATTTTCTGAAAATGCAACAGCCTCAACTTTTTGGTACTGATGATGGAGGGCCTCCCACAACAAGCAAGATTGAGCTACACAGATCATTTCAAGATCATATTCCAAACTTCTAATGATCCTCTTCCTGTCCATTCGATCCCACACGACGAAATCGGTGCCTATCATCGTCAAATGCTCGTTCGACATCACTTCTGCACGAACAAATATAACAAACAATTAGGCAAGATTGATCATAGAAGCAAACAAATTTAAGTACGTAAATGATTAAAATTGATAGTTTGAATGTTCTTACTCATTCCATGTAGCCTTTCATGATAGAGAAGGTTGAAGAACCTCATTCTTGATGTGTACTTTTGGTGAAACTGATCAGTTTCGTCGTCCTCAATAGCTCGGATAATCATCGGATGATCATCAAACGCGTAAGAGTGATCTTCCGTGGTGGAAACGGGCAAATCCTCTGTTTCTTGAACGGAATCTTGATCGATCATGCTTTCATCCGACCCGTTACCAATATCAATATCGATATCAGTACCAACATCAGTATCAGTATTGTATTTGGACATGCAAAAATGATCAGAATACAAATACTGGTACAACCATGAATCTAGAACAGAGTTATCATGATCATTAATAATCACTTTTGTGGGACAAGAATCAAAAAACACATCCTCAGATTGGTCGATCCAACAGAAAACTCCAGCCTGAGCTTGAGTTCTATTATGAACAACAACGATCTCGTAATCTTGCAACAGAACCTGATGAAAGTGTGCAGGTAATTCCGAGACATCATAATACACTTGATCATCAACCGATCTGATGAACGAAAGCAGAAAAACTACGAGCCTTTCGACGAATTTGAACACGAACACACACAAACGCAGCGCGATTGTTCCGAAAGGAACACACAACAGCATAAGCCACTTCTTCAACACCTTAAGCCATAAAAAAATCTGGCAAAAGAAAAGAAAAAATGGATGAATGTAAAAACTCAAGTAAAACCACTTGATAAGCCCATTTGGAATTATAAACGTCTCGGTGATCAACCAACATAGAGCTAGCAAGTTCATATTTTTAACAAATAATTCTTATATTTTTCGTAAACATTTTCTGGCTAATATATATGAGTAAGTAATTTCCACCAAGCTTCTTAAAGTGTTGGTTATCAATTGAAACGGTAAACAATAATGATGGAGATGGAGATTTAATAATATTATTTTAATCAGTATTGTTATTTATATTTCATAGAATTTAATACTTTATTTAAGTTTTATTTAATTATTATTGAGTCGGGCTTAAAATCCTAATCTAGTTTAACATAAATAGGAGTCTAAAAAAATAATATAAGAGTGTTCGAATTTGAAATTGAAAAGAATTGATTTTTAGTTCTTTTTATCTCGTGTTTAATAATTGTTCTTCCGATATTTATAAGTGAATCAACGGATTAATAGTTATAATCGCAAAGATCATATTATCCGAATATTCTAAAAATCAATAGTATTGTCTTCTCGCTGCGTCATATAGTGAAAAATAAAGTGTCAGTTTCTGACATTAAAAAAAAATAGCAATTTGAGAAATTAATTAATGATGATACTCAGACAAGATTTTATAATCTTGGTTGCGTAGTGATTGAAATATTTTAATAAAATGCGTTGTTGGACGTTACCTAATGTAGCTTGTTTATTTTTTAAAATTATTGTTGGTCTCAATTCATGTCAAAACTTTTAAAATGAAAATTAACCGATTTGCTAGTGTCGGGAGAAAGTGAGTTGTGGATAACTACTTACGTAGTGTTGATATATAATTTCTATTTAATTTTAAGCCTACCTAGCTATATGCTTAAAATATTTTTAATTAATAAAGAAAATAGTAAAAGTTATGAAATATATCAAAGTGGTTCGCAAGTTGTACATTTTTCCAACTCAATAGTCTACACGTTTCTTCTTGTTCAAATTCTTTTTCTAGCAATTAGGGGTTATTTAAAATGTAAAATTGTAATCAGTTGTCGATTAATATAAAAATTATCAATAAAAAACTCACAAAATTTCCGACATATAACTCACGTGAAATTGATACTCCCTCTGTTCCACAGAATCTGCACATTTTTATTATTTGGAAGTCTCATACAAATTTGCACACTATTAAAAAAAAAAAAAATTGTGTGCACACTAACAAATATATACATATATTTATCCATATGTCACTACTTTATGTATAAAACACATTTTCCTTAAAAACCGATCGACTGCTCTCTTTGCGATCGGGCAGGTTCCAACAATAGAGGGATCACGAGGTATTGCAGCCTGATCCAGCGAAGCCGGGCACATACGCGCTCTAAGGTCCTTCTAGAAAATGTGTCATCTCGTAGGGTGAAGATTCCTACGGGATGGAGGGAGTACATTTTTTTCTTTTTAATTATGATTTTAAAAGTATAATTTGTCAAAAATAATTTTAAGTTTATAAATTTTAATTAGTTGATGGTTTTGTATTTCTTTTTGTATTAATTGTTTTCTATTTTTCAAATTTCGACTCAATATGAAAAGAAATTGATTGCATTAATCCCTATTTTTTAGAACTGGTTGAACTGGGAACCGGCCATAGAACTGGTCCGATTACCCCCTAAAAATCGCTTTTATGGTTCAACCGGAAAGAAGCTGTATAAATCGAAAAAAAAATCGGTTGAACCGGAATATTTTTATATTTTTAAAATTTATTTTATTAAATTAAATCTTGAGATACGTCCCAACTTTAAAATTAATACAATTTATATATTTTTAATTTTCATAGTAATATTTTTATTTGAGATTTTACTATGCATAAGTTATGAAACATCTCATTAATTACAATATAATATTATAACTTGAATTATTTTGAGTAATTTGATTTTGATTGTCTATGATTTTATTGTGTTTATTTCAATATGTAATTTATAATTTATTAAAATTTTATACGAGAATATTTAACTTATTCAAATTTTTAATGTAAAATATATAATATTAAAAAAATTGACCAAAATCGTTTTAACGCTTAGACCACTGGTCCAACCGGTTAAACCGGCAACCGGTACTCTGTCCGGTTATGAAAACACTGATATTAATTACTCCCTCCGTCCCGTAGGAATTTGCACCCTACGGGATGACACATTTTTTTAATGAAAATGTGTTTTATATATAAAGTAGTGGCATATGAGTAAATATGTGTATATGTTTGTGAGTGTGCACGTAAATCAATATTTTATTTTTTAGTAGTGTGCAAATTTGTGTGGGACGTTCAAATAAAGAAAGTGTGCAAATTCCTATGGGACAGAGGGAGTACTATTTTCCAATATACATGCACAATGATCTGGAACTGCATGAACCAGCAGTTTGAAGGTAAAATAATCCCCAAATCGAAATCTACCCGACCGAATTTCAATTTTGTTAGGGTTTCATCAAAATGTTGTTTTAGGTTTTGAGCCATCGATTATGCCAGTTTAACTTTATTTTCACACCATGCATTATGCCATTCTATTGTACTCCATTACGAAGACTCAGTCCCTTTTTCTCTCAGCACCATTAGGAAAATAATGATAATTTAGTTATGTTAAGAAAGCATTATAAATCACACATAAAACTGCGTTCATATATTTATAATAAGAATAAATAAATAATAAATTTTATGTGTATTAAAAACTATTATTATTTTTTCTAGATCGCCACGTAAGATGGTTAAAAAGAACATAAATATAAGAAATTAAAATTATTTATTTTTAAAAATTTATCACCTATTTTTTAAATAAAATAAATCTAAAAGTCATTAATTAATAGAATTTTTAAACACCAGATTCTCGATTGACCGAATACGAATCCATCACAATCAATTAAGGCAAAGAAAGGGACCAAATTAGAGATGCATTAAGTCAATGCTTTCTAAATTAGGCTTAATCTCGTATGCACCAGTTATACCGTGCAACTCAAGTTCATTTTTAAAAAATTACATAAAATACTACTGAAAAGTTATATATGTTATTACTGAAAAGTGTATCTTTAATGGTTTAACTTTTCAGTAATAATTTGTGTAACTTTTCAGTAATAAATTGTGGAATTTTTTAAAAATGAACTTGAGTTGCACGGTGTAATTGGTGCACAGGAGACTTACTCATTAACTAAACAGTGTTGATCACTTATAACATCTCACCTAATTTTAAAATATATGATCAAGCTTTATGTGTACTCAGTACACGAATTTTAGAGCCATTGTTCTTGTTTCAATTACTAGTGATTTTTCCGTCATATGTATAAATTAAATATTATAAATTTTAAATGTAAAATTATATATATTATAATAGATATTAAAATTAAATAATATAAATATTAATAGAATTGAGTACATCTGACGTAATAATTTTGATTAAAACATTACTTTACTGACAAAAAAAATATAAATTAAACTTATTTTATTAATTTATCTATTAATTTAATTAAATTTCTTTTATCATTATCTTTTTAATATGAAAAGATCATTTATGAGTATATTAAAAAATTTAATCAATCATATAATTTTTAGTTATGTATTTAAATTCATATAATGATCGTATTTTTGGCATAACAATTATATCATCTAAATAAAAATATTCTTCATTTGTATAATTACAGCCAATAAAATAATTATTTTAAAATAATAAAATATATAACTATTAAGAATTTGAATTTTATTTTTATAAGTGTAATATATATGTTGAATTAAATATTCTAGAAGGTAACAGCACGTTCATTTACATAAGGGTGACTGTTGGATTTTTATTGAATATTACGTGGTATGCAGACTGCAGAGTATTATGTGCATAATATATAGTAAAACTAAAATCCATTTATAATAATTTTGACTTGATTCCATTCCAACTATACGATTAACAATTTAAATTAGTACAAATTATTACATGTATACTAATTCTATTTCTCGTGTGTATTACACTTATAATATCGACTCTACGTGGAAACAAAACTATAATTAATCCCACTACTAAAAATCAATTTTTTCAACATAAATCTCTGATGCATAGTGAATCAATTGCCTAAAACCAAATACATATGAGTAATTAAAGTAAGTGATTTAATGCGAACCAAACAATCACAAGCTAGAAATGTAAGTCCTGCAGATTTCTAATGCAAGTTGAGAAAATAGTTTTTGCAGAGCCAGAATCCAATTAATTGAATTCATATACACGTATATGTTGTTGAAATTTCTCTTTCAGTTTAATTATTTTTGCATTTCATGCATAATTTTGGAGAATGTAGTAGAAAACTCCTACTTGCATTAATGTATCCTGAAATTTATTTTTGTGACAAGCGTATCTTTGCATTCAATATTAAATTATTAACTACTATGCATTTTTTTTAGGGAATTTTGTCTCATATAGAGATGAGAATAGATAAGATGTCATTTTCAAATTTCCATTCATTTTTCTTGGATATTTATTAATATTTTCCCATTCATGAATATTTATGGTGATACAGCCATAAATACCATGAAATTTTTTTGAATTATTTTGATGGGTTGCATTGAAAAGTTCATAATACTGCTTTGGAAAGTGTGTGTTTTATGGGTGTTTTTTTGTGGGAGTGGATCCTCTGCTGGGATGATAAACCAGCAAATAGTGCTGGGCTTTAAACGATACCGTTTATTTCATTCTTTTTCTCACGTAAATATGCTAATTCAATTTCTTTTCTTTTTTTCTTCATTTTTTTAGGTCAACCAATGTATTTTTTTTCTTTATTTTTTTTCTATATTTTTAGGTTAAATAGTGTTGGGACTTTAAACGATGCCGTTAAAATTTTATTTAATTTAATTTTGTTTTCCTGCAAACTTGTCCCATTTGTTTATTTTATAAATTAAAATTATTTATATAATAAATGAATTATCACTTTTGGTGGTATATGCCAGTTGAGTTTTGTTTTTCTGGAAACTTGTCTCATTTGTTTATTTTATAAATTAAAATTATTTATATAATTAATGAATTATTACTTTGATTTAGTGGGAACGTGGGAAGTTAGAGTTTAACGTGGTAAATTAGAGTTTAAAATATATATCATATCTGTTGGTTGATCTAAAAAAATGGAGAAAAAAATTTAAATTTTTTTCTGGAAACTTGTCCCATTTATTTATTTTATAAATTAAAATTATTTATATAATAAATGAATTATCACTTTTAGTTTAGTGAGAACGTGGGAAGTTAGAGTTTAACGTGGGAAATTAGAGTTCAAAATATATATCATATCTGTTGGTTGACCTAAAAAAAATGGAGAAAAAAATTTTAAAAAAAATTTCTAGAAACTTGTGCCATTTATTTTTTTTATAAATTAAAATTATTTATATAATAAATGAATTTTCACTTTGAATTTATTGAGGAGGTAGGAAGTTAGAGTTTAACGTGGAAGTTAAAATTTAAAAATATATATTGATTTACCTAAAAAAAAAAGAAAAAAAATTGAATCAATCCATTTGCTGGAGAAAAAGAATAAAATAAACAGTGTCGTTTAAAGCCCAGCACCATTTGCTGGTTTATTTGCCCAGCAGAGGATCAAAATTAATATATATATAATAAGAGTTGAATAGTGATTCATGAAATTGAATAGTGATTTATATCATTACTACAACAACAAAAAAAATCCAAAAAAAAATCAATACAGTTAAATCTCGAAATAGTAATAAATTTGGACATTCACTTTGCAAGTTTATTCATTTAATCTATAAATGAGTAAAATTATTAATTTGTTGATAAATTGAATATATATTATTTTAAAAAGATCGTTTTATATACAGGAACACTCATACTCCCTTCGTCCCACAGGAATTTGCACACTTACTTTATTTGGACGTCCCACACAAATTTGCACACTACTAAAAAAAGAAACATTGATTTACGTGCACACTCACAAACCTTTACACATATTTACCCATATACCACTACTTTATATATAAAACACATTTTTCTTAAAAAATGTGCCGTCCCGTAGGGTGCAAATTCCTACGGGACGGAGGGAGTATGTTTTATAGTTTGTCACTGCTTTAGCACAAGGCCACACAATTATGAAATAAGTTTAAAGGTATTTTAAAATGAGCAATTGTTCCAAATTTCCAACTTAACTATTTCATATTGGAGGCAGCTCAGGCAGGCATGAAATTATACGTGGCGCATCATATCTAATTCAAATCTTCTACCATCCATTTGCGAGGATAATACAGCTTATATTGCACAAAAAAGTAAGGGGTGTGTCAAGGGAACTTGAAAAAATACATGTTTACCAAATTCTTTTATCCTTACGAACACTAGAAACGTAATGAAATTATCATATTAAAGGTACTCGTACGTTCAAATGACAATCTAGCAGACTTGTTTTCTAAATTTCTCTTCATACATTTTCTTTTGAGAAATATATTCATAGTATTGTAATGTGTAGGTTTGGATATCTTTAGGAGGTGTAACAATTTCATAACAATTCTAAAAATTGGGTACCAAAGATTAATAGTTGTCCTCTTTTCTTATTTTACTAAGTGTCATCCTCTGAATATTACTTTATTGATATTTAACGAGGTATATATAGCAAATCGCAACGTTTATAGAAGAGTGTTATAGATATGAATTTTGTGGACATTACTTATTGACAAAGTAGTTTAATGAACCAAAAGTTTGATGCACCTTTAGAATTTAATATCTTGTTAATTATATATATATATATATATATATATAAATAACGATCACGCAATTATATTTAGTGAATCTCTCCTGTCTTTTCTACATCTTCAAACGTACTCATTCTTAACAAATTACATAATCAAATTTCTCTCTCTATTGTTCTTGTTTTTTTCGATTTTCAATAATTAGGATAAACATTGCGATTTCAGTCATATTCCGTGGTCAGAGCTCAACATCATTATGGGCCGGATATTAAAAGACAGATGGGCTTAGGTCCAATAGTTTACAGGGATCCCCCAATTCTGGCCCATCATGTTGTGGAGATTCTTTTACTTGTGGTTATTCTTTTTATTTTTTATTATTCAACAAAAAAAAAAAAAGTGAATAGATTTACTTGAAAAATAAAAAAATCTTGGACTAGTTTCTAAGGAACACATCCATTTGTATACAGTAATATTCAGAGCGAAAATCTTTTATTTTAGGGTTAATATCAATTTGTAACCCGTACTATACTACATTATTCAATTTACAACCTATACTATTTTTGCAATCAAATTGAAACACGTACCATATAAAATTGACCGATTGATACCTCAACTCAATTTTTTAATTTTTTTTCCGGCCAGAGTATTTCTTTTAAAGTTATATTTGTCAATTGCTAATTATTTATTTTTATTGATCCAAAAAATTTAATTTTAATTAAAAAAACTCTATTTCACACCCACTGGAATAAAAGAATGCAAAAAAAATTCAATTGAAGAGACGACGTGAGAATTGAATTGAGGGGACGACGGCAAATCATACAGGATCTTTGAACAACAATAAGATTAAAAAAACTAGGAGCCGTGATCGACTTGCACCGTTGGAGACGGGGTGGACACACTTGGACTCTGGGGATAACGCAGGTTGAGTAGATTTAAGATTCAATTTCTGTGTATTCAACTTTGTTCATGGAGTTAAATGATATTAGTTAAGCATATCTAGAATCTTCTACATTACGTTAGATTAGATATTCATGGGATTCATTTAGAATTTAAACTTTTAAAATTGTATTTGTATCATGTATATATTCTGATTATTCTCATTTGTAAAATCAATGAAATACGATTCATATTTTCTATAATTGATGCTACATTTTTTTTGCAGTGTGTTTTTTCCTTCATAATTCCATTGTGATTTAGAGTATCTCTTGAGCGATTTTAAAAGAAGAATTGTGTATGAGTTGGCGATTTTAAAATACGATTCAAAGACCCTGGATGATTTTGTCGTCGTTCCCTCAATTCTTCTCAGATCGTCTCTCCAATTGAATTTTTTTTTGTATTTTTTATTCCTTCCTCTCGGTAGAAATTAGAAATAGTGGGTGTGAATTAGGGTTTTTTTAATTAAAATTAAAATATTTGGGTCAATAAAAATAAATAATTAGCAATTGACAAATATAACCTTAAAAGAAATACTCTAGTTGAAAAAAAATTAAAAAATTGAATTGAGGTATCAATCGGTCAATTTTATATGGTACGAGTTGCAATTTGATTGAAAAAATAGTATAGGTTGTAAATTGAATAATGTAGTATAGTACGAGTTGCAAATTGATATTAACCCTTTATTTTAATACCCTTGCATATTTTCAAACTAAGAGGACGAGTGCATAAATAAATATTCATGTAATAAAATATACTTATAAAGTAAAGAAAAAATTAAAATCAAAAGTACAATATTTCAATAGCTATGTACAGTTCGAAATTTTTATTATGGTGAAATTAGTTTGTGGTTGGTAATCCACATCCTCCACTTAAACAATTCAAATTCTTCAAACTAATAACTTTTAAACAATTCAAGTTCTTCAAGCCTTGCTCACCTCTTCCCAAATACCACTCCTTTTCCAATTTTGCTTTGCAGACGCATGAGGATTTAGAAATGGATAAGATTGGAAGATATATTATTAAAGAGCAAGAAATGTGTGATTCAATTGTAAATATTGATAGCAATGGTGAGTATATTTAATAGGAAAAATAATAGTAGTAAGTATAGCATCTAATGACTATAGCTTGCCTATGTGAAGACAAAACTAATTTAATAGGACAAACTAAAATAAATTTAGATAACACTTATTTATATAATAGAATAATGCAAAGGGTTAAAATTATAATATTTGTTTGATCGGGTTTTTACGAATAATTGTGTTTGTTCCACCAATCAAGTTCGAATACGAAAATAGCCTGACTTTTATCGGGTGAATATAAGTACTTTCTTCCATGATAGAGCTAGGCGGTTTGTTTCCAGCAATAGAAATGAGTTTCTTCAATTTCAAACACTCATGGTTTCTTCAACTTCAATCGGCCGGTGACAAATGAGAGCAGGGGAGGTGGTTTGGCGCT
Source organism: Prunella vulgaris (assembly GCA_026898435.1). Lineage (NCBI taxonomy): Eukaryota > Viridiplantae > Streptophyta > Magnoliopsida > Lamiales > Lamiaceae > Prunella > Prunella vulgaris. The sequence goes on from JAPKLY010000404.1 coordinate 132,889, forward strand.
GCGCCAACAAGTGTGAAGGCTTCGATTTTAGGCGGCGGATTTGAGCCGTGCTCACGATGGTGATTGTGAGCAGTCATCTTTCATTAGTATATTTGGGCTTTGATTGCCAAGCTTCAATGGCAGGTGGTCGAACTCCAGCAACAGCAAGACAACTATGGTGGTTATGGATCTAATGAAGTTTGGTGGAACATGGTTGTACAAGGAAGGGGCCGGGAGTGAACTAATCTATCAAGAATTGAGTATATATACTGGTATTATTGTCTTTTAAATTTTATTTTAGAAATGAGGATTGGAAGGGGTGAATAACACAATTATAGGAAGTGGAATACTCTGGTCCCAACAAAAAAAATCAATAAATTCGAGAAAAAAAAAGTCACTAAAAACTAAATCTTACAAATACAAAGAAAACCTCACTGTAAAAATTAAAATTATTATGCAGATGAATAACTCACTCCAAAAAAAAATCATTGTTAAAATAAATAAACACGTTCTCAAACGTCTTAAAAGGAATAAAGTGCAAGTAGTATTTAGGGTATGGGATCGAATCGATATAATAGATAAATATGATTTCTGATAAATTCAAGTGGATCACCTATCTTCACTTCTTAGATCGAAATTTGCATTTCTCCCTTTCGTGTGATTGTGCACTTGTTTTCCTTTTAGGTCTCTTGTGAACTCGAATTTATGTTTGTTATGGGTACAAAAAAATGAAATTAAACTCAGATGAGCAAGTACTGCTGATTAACTGAACATTATACTATCAACTGAGGAAGTCAGTTGATAGGTCTGCTGATGGTTAGTCATCTGATAAGGTCAGCTGAGATCGTTTGAGAAGTCTACTGAAAGTCATCTGGAATATCAGCGGAGTCAGCT
>JAPKLY010000404.1:134262-188847 GCA_026898435.1 Prunella vulgaris
ATCACTGTTATAAAAATACACATGATATTTTGACAATGATAATGTATTTGCATAATAGTGATACTGAATATACATAACAGTTATAATATATACACATGACACTGATATTTGATAACCCAATTCACCGTGAACTCGAGTTCATACAAATTTTTGTCTAAATAATTAATAATTATTATATTTGTTTCATAATTCTCAAAATCCCACTCCCAAAAGGTGAAAATTACTCGTCAAGCAGTGCAGTCGTAATAATTAAGAAATAATGAATTAAAAATTATTATCGTATTAATATAAGAGATGGAATAATTGGAAAACGTGGCAGCAAGAGAAGTAAAGAGTCCACGTTTCAAAGGAAGTTTAATACACACGTGGCTGCAAATATAGGGGTTTGCTTAAAAGGGATAATTAAGGAATAAAACTCCAAAAGATAATACGTCGTCTGAGGTTGGAGACTGTCATTTGAACACTCCAACCACCGGATTACTATAATAATCACTTGTCCTTTTTCTGCTTAAAATAAGCTGGTTTTTGGACTTTTATTTTGGCAACACCTCTCCTCTTCACTTCACTAACTTTTATGAATTTGACCCACCTTTTTTAATATTCCCTCTGTCCCGCTATAAATTGCTGGTTGCTTTTGGACATACGAATTAAGATAAAAATAAAAAAATATAAGTGATGTGATGAAAAAAGTAAAAAAGTATAAGTGATGTGATGAAAAAAGTGAAAAAATATAAGTGATGTGATGGAGAAAAGTGAAAAAGTAATTAAAAATAATAATAAAGAAGTGAATAGTAATTTTTTAAAAAGGTAAAAAAACAATGAGCAACATATAGTGGGACAGACGAAAATGACAACATGAGCAATTTATAGTGGGACGGAGGGAATACTTATTTAGGGGTTTTACCAAGTACTAGTTTGAGGAGACTCTTCTAAGAGATCATTTTAATGTGACACTGATATTCTTTTGTTATAATTTAGGACGCTTGGTAAAAAAAAAAATCGATAGTAATGGGAATAAGAATATATACATAATAATTATTATATGTAATTATAATAAATGAGATACATAGAATTTGATTACATCCATCTCACCTTATAATCATCCTCCTCAATCAATCCCCCTACCACAACCAACAATATTTTTTTTATCAGCTTTTTAAAAATTGAAACACAACATTAATGGTGTAACCACCATTAACACAAACTCTCATTCGACATATATAAAGGTAAAGGAGGAAAATAAACTTTCATTTCCATTACCATTGAACAATTTGAAAAAAACGCCGTTAGATTATTCATATAGAGTAGTGTAGGGTTAAATTGCAAAGATATTAGTATTAAAAGTATATAATTAAGAGTATATCGTCCTTTTTTGTTGAAGGGAATTTAGCTCAATATATTAAAGAGCATATTGAAAAATATTAGAAATGTTTGAATGAGGTTAATTTTAGTGGGTAAAATTTTTTTCTCGTATTTTTGAATAATTTAAATTGTAATAGAGGAAGAAATTATGTTTTAATAAAAATATTTTATCTTTTGAGGTAAATTGTACTTCTTGTTTCTTTTCTTCTTTCCAAAAATAAAGACTAATATACATCCAAATGCTAAGTTTTCAATTATTAAAAAAGAATTGCTTCATTCTAATTAATTGTGAAGATATTGAGGGTAAATCGAAAAGACCAACGGCAAGAAGGAAATACGTATTTTTCACATTTTTTTATTTGTACGTAGCGTTTTCTTTTTCTTCTTTGTTGACTGAAGAACCCAAGTGTATCTAACACAAACTCACATGTAATATTATTTAAAAAAATATTATCATTGTCATGTATATATATATATAAATTATTTTCAAAGCAAAAATAGCTACTAGATTTCTTTATGTTTTTATTTATTTTTTTGCGAATGTAGCTCATTTTCCTAACACTAACAGGACTAAATGTGAATTATAAAAATAAATTAAAGTCTTTAGAATCCTACAATTTATTATAAATTTAAATTTGGTCCACATGAGTTATACATTTTGATATTGGTCATGTAAATTTTAAAATATTTTGATTTTTATTACAAAGTTATAGGACCAAAATAAAATTTTAATTTTGGTCATATAAATTTATAAAAGGATCAAATAAAAATATTTTCAAATTTTCAGGACAAAAATTAAATATATAATTTATGTGAACCAAATTAAAAATGAAGACTAATTGTATGTAAGACTTAAAAATCTTTAATTCCAAAAGAAAAATTACAGACCTGCATTTGTCTCAGATAGTTATTTATCTAGCTTTGCCAATCTAAAAACTTAATGTCCAACCCTAAAGTTATGTTTCTTAAAAAAAAAAAAAACCTACTTATCCAATAAAAATTATTAATTTATACACTTTTTGTTTATATTCTACAATTATTTGCAAACTAAATATATTCTCCCGTCGTCTAAATTTATTCTCATTTGTATAAGCACAGACTTTTAAAAAATAAGATATAATAAATAATAAAATAAAAATATTATAGAATAATTGTGAAGGTCATTAGAAAATAAAATAATTGTCTGTAAATATGATAATAAAATAATATTTTTTAAATAAATAAAAATATATTTAAAGGACAAACGGAAATGGAGAGTATGAATAAATTTAGGGGTCGGAGGTAGTATAATTTAATAAACTTCACCCTTTCACCATTAGCCATTAGGATGTTTATATAAATTTTCTTTTTTAATTTACAATGCACTCAATTCAATCAATTTCTCTATTTTATAAATAAAAATTTACAAAAAACTTCTCAAAACTCTTTTTAAATATACATTTATAATGACGTACGAACACATGTGAGACAGAAGAATTATTTTATTTTGAATTGCTTTACAAATTAATCGCGCCACATCCTTCGACTAAAAAGGCAAAATATAATTGTCGCACCATACAAATACATAAAATGTGGAGTAACTTTTTTTAAAATATATTTTTTCGATTGCATCAAATTGATTTCGTCCTCACAAATTACATGAGATAATTAAATTACGCACAAAGGAAGCCCGTGAATCAAATTAAAAGCCGTAGATCAAATTATTTGTACTTTTTGATCTACTCCACCAACTCTCAATTGTGAGAATTTAATAATATAGTACTCCCTATATTCCGTATATATAGATTTGTAAGTTTGCAGATAAATTAATGTTTCTTTTAATAGTATGTGAATTTGTATGGAACGTTCAAATAATAAAAATTTATAAATTTTTATGGGACAAAAGAAATATGTCATAATGTATTTTGTAAAAAATGCTTCTGAAAATAGGATAGACGTAGTACTAAGAAATCACATCTTCAACTATTAGGCCATCGACAAAATAATTTTTTTTATACTCCCTCCGTTCCAAGGGATATGGGATGACACACTGTTTAAGGAAAATATATTTTTTAAATAAAGTAGTGGTGTATGAGTAAATGTGTGGAAAGTTTTGTGAATGTGCACGCAAATTAATATTTCTCTTTTAAATAATGTGCAAATTGGTTTGAGACAACTCAAAATAAAAAGTGTGCAAATTGATTTGGGACATTAATTATCCAATTTTAAGAAATTCATTGTGACCACTTACTATCATTTCACGTCATTTCATACGTCTAGCATTAATATTTTCAAATACTTACATTTTTTTGTCTCTTGTGCAACCAATATAATTAATGTAAATATATTTTTGTTTCTATATGAAAACCTTGTAATAACATTTCAATCACTTCTTTTCACATAGAATTTAGTTGAGGGGTCCCAATTTGTGGCTTCCGCGGTGGTGCTATGAAACATTGATATTTAGTTTCCGTTTGCAACTGGTACTAAATAGCTTTTGAAAATATTTTTTTTAAAGATGTGAGAGATAAATTTTTTTTTAAAAAAAATATTTTTTTAGAAGTCATTTTTAATGTTTCACTTAATTACATTTTTTTGTTTTTCATACCAATGGATTATAGTAATTATTTATATCAAATTTTAATTTAATCAGCAGTTTGATCCAATTTTAGTTGAAATTCGAATGGTAGCTTAATTTTCGGATAAATCAATCTTTTAATTAAATATCAAATAAAAAAATTATTATCCTATTCAAACTAGGCTCTAGCCTCTAGCTAGCTCATTGAGGATGCTAATTGTACTTTTTAAACGTGCATACACTTGCAAATAAATTCTATTGCTAATTATTCATACATTGCATTATCTTTATTTTTTTTCTGAAAGGAATTCATTGCATATCTTGAATGAGAATAAGGAGACGTTTATAATTGTATGAAAAGAAAAGGGTACAGAAATACAAATGTTATGCAGTGAAGTTATAGTTCTCATGTAATAGAATTATGGTTGATTTTTTGGTTTTTGGGATTCAAAGTTATAGTAGAATCATTCCAAACGCACACTATGACTTTAATTACTATTACTCAGTTACCAAAGTCCTCAACCAAATATCACCTAAATCATGTCTATATTTAACAGGAATGATGTCCGTATTACATTTTAGTCGGTTTTCAAAGAAATTGTTCACTACATAAAATTAGTATAATTATATTTGTTCAAGAGCAAGTTTTTTGTGCACCAATTGCACCGTACAACTCAAGTGTATTTTTAAAAAGTTATATTATTTATTATTGAAAAAATTACACTATAAAAGATACACTTTTTAATATTAAAATATGTAACTTTTCAGTAATATTTTATGTAACTTTTAAAAAATGAACTTGAGTTGCACAGTGCACACAAGACTAATTCTTTGTTTAGTAATACTATTTGATATTCATTTATTTAATATTACTCAACTTATAAAATAATACATTGTATTTATTAATACAATACGACATCTTTATGTGTGTAAAAATATTATAAATTAATTATAAGAGTAATACTATTATCTAATAAAATTATATTTTTTGTAATTGAATGTAAAATTATTACTAAATATATGGTGAATCAATTTCTCAAAAGAAGCTAGTAGAGAAAATAAAAATTAGTCCACCGCTTGGCCTTATATGCACCTAATGCATTATATTATTTAAGTGTATTTTTAAAAAATTACCTCTATTTTAATGAAAAGTTACAATTGTTCCTATTAGAAAGTCAGCACACGTTAAATGATATTTTAGTGTAAATAAGAGTAATTTTTAATAATAACAAAAGTAACTTTTCTAAAATACACTTAAGTTGTACTTTAAATTTGGTGCATAATAGACTTACTCTTAGTCGAGACATACAAATATCTACATGTTCACAAATAAAAATATACTCCAACAAAAAATTGAAGAGCATGTTTTGTGTGAGGACCGCATCATAGAGAGACGAAACATAACATGAGAATATATAACACTTAACATTTTAAAAGTAAAAAAGTGTTACTAATTTATGAACAATTTCACCGTAAAATCGCCTCACACAACTTTTTATTAGAAAATCGAAATAACAATTAGTACTAAATATGTATTAGTTAATTGCAAATCAACAGCATTAATATGTAAAGATTTAAAAAAATGTAGCATGTCCAATGCAAGAGAATAGATGAAATAAAAAGAGGAATCTGTAGTTGATTGTGATTTGCATATTATATTTACCAAATTGATGTAAAATGTAGGTAAAACAGCAAGGGGCAGGTCTGCTGCATTTACTGAACAACCCCTAATTGTCAAACTTCTTACCACTCCCACACTTTATTTCAACACTCAATAACTCTGGTTTTTATTACACCTTTTAAACTCACAATTAATTGGACATGGTATTAGTATAGTTATAAAGAAAAGAATACATGCAAAGATTATTTTTGAATATTTTTTTAAAAATTTAATATCAATTTAGTCAAAACTCTCTAGATTTTGCAAAAAAATCCAAATTTTATTATTGTTGTAATGTGACTTATACATTTTTTTTCACTATTGACTTTTAATTATTTAAAGAGTTATTTCAATGTATTAATTGTTTTTTTTTTTCAATATATATAACTCTATGCAGCAAGTGTTTAGGCACTACGCTCATTAATCACATCATCTGTCGTAAATAGAAAAAAGAAAGTGTATCAAATTATAATAATACCAAAAATTGAATTTTTTTCACAGAAGTTTAGAAATTTGTAATTAAATTTATTTAGACATAAATGTAGTGAGTTCACATGGAATTACCCTTTCAAATAAAAGAATAAAAATAGTAGACATTTCATAATATTAATATGCATATATTAGATAATATGTAACACTGTCACAAATTATTAAAATTATCGAAGTAACAATACCTTGATTTATTACAAGTAAAGAATTTAGAGCTGACGAGAGCGAGCCTGAATAATGCTATCTCGATTCGACTCGACTCCATAAAAAGGACAAGCTCGAAATTGAACTCAGCTCGACTCCTTTAGCTTAAATTAAGCTTGAGTTCAAAATTGAGCTCAAAATTCACGAGCAAAGCTTGATTGAGCTCGTCAAAGCTCGATTTGAGCTCAAATATCCTGAAAAAATATTTCACTGATACTACATCAACAATTTCATAATTCAGCATATTCACATTCTCATACTCAAGGATGAAAATATCGGTATCGACGGAAATATCGGTACCCTGAATTTATGGATATATCGGTGGAAATATCGATATCGAATATCGATATCGGTAAAAAATAGAAATTCACGGAAATTTCATTAAAATGATGGAAATTTAACATGAAATTTTAGACAATATTATTACTAGTCTTAATACATTAATTGAACTTAAAATCTCAATAAAATGAGAATCTTACAACAAACATATCAAGAAAACATACGTAAGAAATATAAAACGATACAACAATTGTTCATAATTATTGAATATTACACAACTAATATCAAAATGATGTCCTACGAGCCTCAAATGTAAAAGAAGAAAGATCATCTTGGTCTAAGCAATAATGGTACCAAGTCCCGAGGATTGAGAATTGAAAAAAAAAATAAAAAATTATTTCACGAAATTTCCCAAAATTTTGACCGATAAATTACCGAAATTTCCACGATATTTCTCGATAATCTGCATATTTTGAATTACCATGGATCGATATCGATATTGTAACCAAAATTTCCTGATATTTCCGACAATTTCCTGATATTTAACCGAAATTTTGAAAAAATAATCGTTCAAGTGAATTTCCATATCGGTACCCTCAAATTTCTGAAATTTCGGCGAAATTTCCCGAAATGTCAATCCTTGCTCATACTACAATAAAAATTAAAATATCATAAATTCATCAATATGAGTTATTTGAGAATTATAGTTATATTAAAATATTATAATTTTATATCCTAAATTATACTCCCTCCGTCCCTCTATATGTCGCTCGCACCTTTTGGGCACACGAATTAAGGTAAAAATGAAAAAGTATAAGTGATGTGATGAAAAAAGTGAAAAAGCATAAGTGATGTGATGGAGAAAAGTGAAAAAGTAATGAAAATAGTGTAAAAAGTATTGAAAATAATAATAAAGAAATGGATAGCAGTTTCCAAAAAAGGTAAAAAAGCAAATGAGCAACATATAGTGACACGGACGAAAATGGCAACATGAGCAACTTATAGTGGGACGGAGGGAGAATAATATTTACAAAATAACCCCTAATTTTTAAGCCTACAGCTACTCGCGAATCTATCGAATCGAGGTCGTTAAACAAATGAGTATTTTTTGTAATCGAGCTCGGCTTATTTAATATATCGAGTCGTGTCGAGTCGAATCATAACGAGCTAAGTTCACGATTGGCTTATTTATTTTAACAGCTCTAAGAATTAAAAAAAAAAATCTCAGACATATGAATACCTTGATTTATGAAAAAGTAAGTTAACAATTATAAATTTGGAAACGTGATTATAATAAAAGTGAAAAAGTAAGTTAACAATTATAATCAGACAAGAGAGGGGAGCTCGCGAGGGAGCTCGCCCGCGAGCACAGAGGCCGAGCCGAAGCCCAACCCTACACTGAAGGCCCAGGAGCTCGCCAGGTAGCTCGCCCAACCTGAAGGTCCGCACTCAGGAAAGAGCTCGTCTGGTTGAGGGACTCGAATAACGGATATATAAATAGGACAAGTGTATGTAGTAGAATGGGGCATTGTAAAGGGAGCAGGGTGAGGGACCAAGATGAAAGTTACGGACCTTCGTCGACACCGGAAGCCAAATAGGCTCGTAAGGTGCTACCTCACACCCGCACACCTATAAATAAGACCTCTCTTGTAACTATTACAGAATTAATTCAATACAATCCCAATTATAATACACAACAACTTTCTCTCTCTAATTCTCCACTCCCACTCTCTCTCTATTATATCCAAGAATACAAAATCTTGGATTATTGTTTGGTAGAATTAATACGATATAATAGCCACATAAACGAACACGATTAGTAAATTCTATCAACAATTTGGCGCTAGAAGAAGGGTCGATTCTTAAAAATTTGAAAAACAAAAATTGGGGTTTGTTGAAGGTTTGAAGATTTAAAGGTGTTCTTGGCCAAAGTTCAAGAACACTTGAAGATACACATACATTTTCATTCCTTCGGACGAAAACCCAGATTTTCGGACAAAAACCCAGATTTTCGGGTCCATAAAATTATGCCCATAGGAGGTTCCCAAACGCACGCGTGTACACGAATAAACCAGATTCCAGATAATTCGTCGCACGCGAGGCTAGACGAGAACCCAGACAAATTCACCCAAGCTGGAAGATCCCCACCTCGACGACCTTCGGCGAGCTACCCCCTCCAAAACCAAAAAATGCCTAAGGAGCAGACCTCGGCGAACACCCGGAGGGGGAAGGGCACCGCCCAAGACCAAGCTGGGGGAGAAACCTCTCGCCAAGCTCCCCCGAAAAACACAGCTCCGCGACCTCCTCGAGTTGTAGTAACCCAGGAGGATTTAAACCCCACCTTGAGGGACCTGGCCAGCAACCCCGACGAGCTCCAACGCACCATCGCAACCTTGCAGAGGTAGCTCGACGAGCTCGCCCTAGTACCTATGCGAGCTCCAGCCACCGAGGTCCGGGAGCAGACCAGGCCCACCCAGGGCACCCAGACCTGGGGACACTACAGCGACCTCCACACCGAACAGGAGGCGAGCTCCGCCCACGCTCGCCAACACCGGGAGCGTGCCGGGAAGGCCAATGTGGTGGAGGAGCCAGCCACGCACGCAGGGCGAGCTTCGGCCTACACTGAGGCATCCGCCACCCACCAATCGCTAAGGAGGGAGGTCCTCCAAGGCAGACTAGGGCCAAGGTGTGAGGAAGTGGAACGGACGGCAGCCCCCGGCCACGTCCCAGAGGGGAGAGTCGGACCTACAGCCTCGTAGGTCCGCCCACGACCGACTAAGGAGACCCACCACCGACAGACTGGGCCCACAGGGCGGACGCCAGTTCCGACCCACCACGGAGGGGTCACCCCAGAGTGAGGCACCTCGGGGGCGTGCGTCCATAAGGCGCACGACCTTCGAGCAACCTCCGCCGGAGGTGGCCCGCGACGATGAGCTGGCCACATTGAAAAGGGTCGTTGAGATGCTGCAACAGCAAGTAGCAGCCAAGGCTGGCGGACCCGACGCCACCACTCTTCCCACATCTCCATTGACACCTGCCATACTTAGAGCACTGGTCCAAAAGAAGATCCAATTCCCGGTAATGTCTGCATACGAGGGCGAATCTGACCAGAAAGTCTACCTGGCCAAGTATGCAGACTTTATGATTTCGGTGGGTGCCACCGACTCTACTCAGTGCCGAAACTTCCCGCTGACCCTCGGGGACCGAGCTCACTACTGGTTCTCATCACTCGCCCAGGGGTCAATCCATTCATTCGGCCAACTCTCGCGGGAGTTCTTGGCCCATTTCTCTAGGTTTGGATCCTACCTTACCCAGAAGCACCGCCTCACCAACATCCACCAAGGTGAGAATGAGACCGACCAGCAGTACCTAGAGAGGTTCGATAAAATACTGCTGGAAGGCGAACCGGTGAGTGAGGAGACCAAAGTCGTCGCAGTAATGGCCGGGCTCAGAAAGGGCACCGATCTCTGGAAGTAGATGCACCTCACATGTCCGAACACTTACACCGAATTCCGCCACAAGGAGGGGGTGTTTGTGGCTATGCAGGAGGCAGTACTGAAAGAAGTTGGTGCCCCGGAGGAGAAAAAATCCTACGGGAAGAAGTCCGGGGGCACAAACAAGGCTCCCCGGAACTTAAAATCTTTTGGCGACGGGGACGAGTTCAAGGAGAAGCTCAACCAAGTCCTCACTGTCTCCGTCGACCACGTCTTCATGGCGGTCAAGGACAAGGCTTTGTTGGAAGAGCCGAGGAGAATTCGCCAAGATCGCGCGAAGCTCAACCACAACAAGTACTGTGCCTACCACCAATCAATCGGCCACTTCACCAGCGAATGCCGAGACCTCCTCAAATAACTCTGGAAATTTTATGAGGATGGGAAGCTGGCCGAAATCATGAAAAAGACACCAGCGAAGAGACCCAGGTTCGAGAGAAGGGAGGTCTCCGATGACGAAGAAGAGGACGCAGGCTAACGCGGACCTCAGAATAGGCGAAGGGGACCTCCCCAACCTCAACAGAACATGGAACCCACCCGAGAACTCTTGGTCCTCGAGGGGGAAATCGAAGCTGTCGGAGGCCTCCAAGACGGGTGATCCTCCATGTCCAAGAGAAAGAGGAAGGCCGAAATTTGGGCCGTGAACCAGGTCCAGGAGGGCAGCTCCGGCCCCAGGACCGTCGTGCAGCTCACTGATGAGCTGACATTCTCCTCAGCGGACCTGGAGGGGGTATTGACGCCCCACAACGACTCGTTGGTGATTACCGCCAACATCATGAACATCCGAGTTCATAGGCTACTTGTGGACACCGGCGCATTCACCAACATTCTTTTCAAATCCACCTTAGATGCCTTAGGTGATTTTGAGTCCTATTTAGAACCTAGCAATGCTAGGATAGTGGGGTTCGGAGAAGCTGTAACCATCCCCCTAGGTAGCATTAGGTAGAGCGTCCAGCTTGTATAGGCTGAGGACCCCGAAAGGAGACTGACTAGGTTAGTAGATTTCCTAGTTGTCGACCAGCAGTCCTCCTACAACGGGTTCCTTGGCCGTCCTTTTATCAATGAATTCAAAGTGGCGTGTTCGACCTACTACTACTGTTTGAAATTCCCAACTCCAAGAGGTGCCGGAACTATAAAAGGTGACCAGAAAAAGGCCAGAGAGTGTTTGCTCCAAATCAAAGATGGCCGGGTCAAAAAGTCTGTAACTCAGGTCCACATCCTTGAAGAGGACGTACAAATTCCCGCAGACGAGCCAAACACCCTAGACATCATCTCAACAGAAATCGAGATGATGGAGGTAGGCGACCTGCAGGAAATCGACCAAGTCCCAGGACCTGCGCAGGAGGCACAGCCGGCACCAATGGGAGGAATAGAAGGGCCCCAAAATAACCAAGTGTTGGGACCAATGCAAGAACAGCAACCTACACCCATGGAGGTGGACCAAGAAGTACAAGATGGGGAACCTGTGGGAGGTCAAGAACCAGTACCAATGGACGTTGACCTAACTCCCCGGGTCACGGAACCATCCCAAGTTGATAAACCACCGGAGGTGATGACAGTCGAGGAACATGTTCAAGCTGAAAACCAAGCTGACGACCTCGAACCCCGCATAGGTCACGAACCTACACGAATGTCACAAGAAGAGTGGGACGAGTTCAGCAGCGACCCCAAGTGGAAGAATCAGAAAAGGAAAGCCAACCCCATGGAAGAATTGACGGCGCTCCCGGTGGACCCGGAAAGGGACCTGGAACTCTTCATAGGTTCTGAGTTACCTGAACCGTACCGGTCGAGAATGGAACTCTTTTTGATGTCCAACTTGGACGTGTTTGCTTGGTCCCATGAAGACATGACGGGGATCCCGTTGGAACATGCATGTCACCGACTCAACATAGATCCAACGAGGAGGCCCGTACGTCAAAAATGAAGGAAATACGGACCAGACAAATACGCAGCTCTGACCGTTGAGGTGAGAAAGTTGTTGGACAACAACCTAATCAAGGAAGTTGTGTCCGCAATGGGTCGCTAATCCCGTCCTGGTGAAGAAACACAACGGGACGTGGAGGCTCTGCATCGACTTCACGGACCTGAACAAAGCATGTCCAAAGGTCAACTTCCCACTACCCCACATTGATCAGCTTGTAGATAGCACCGCATGCCATGAGATAATGACATTCATGGATGCTTTTGCAGGCTATCACCAGATAGCACTGCACCCGGATGACCAGGAATATACGGCGTTCTATACCAACAAAAACATGTACTGCTGGGAAAGGATGCCGTTTGGACTCATCAACGCCGGAGCAATCTACCAAAGATTGGTGAATAAAATGTTCGACCAACACATCGGCGAGTCCATGAAGGTGTACGTGGATGGCATAGTAGTCAAGAGCCTGAGAAAGGAGGATCACCTTGACCACCTAAAACAGACCTTCGACATACTACGCCACTACAACATGAAGTTGAACCCCAAGAAAATAAGCTTCGGCGTACATTTAGGAAAGTTCCTGGGGCACCTGGTGAGCCAGTGAGGAATCGAGGTCAACCCCACGTAGGTCCAATGCATAATCGAGATGGGCGTACCCGATTCCGTGCAAAAAATCTAGAGGTTAACCGGGTGTATGGCAGCCTTAAACAGATTCAACTCCAGGTCCGGTGATCGAAACCATCTATTTTTTTAGGCAATCAAGGCAAACACACGAAGGTATAAAGAGGCGGCCAAAGCCAACAAGCTCCACCTCAAAAACCACTTCGTATGGACAAGCGAATGCCAACGAGCCTTTGAAGACATTAAAACATACCTGGCAGATACGCAGGTCCTATCGAAGCCAATACCGGGAGAGAAGTTATACCTCTACCTGGCTGCGTCGGAGGTTTCCATTAGCTCCGTCCTGGTCCGAGAAGAGACAAAAACACACCTACCAGTGTACTACGTAAGCCAAGTCTTGCACGAAGCTGAATTGCGGTATACCCCGACAGAGAAGCTAGCTTATGCACTGGTGATGAGTGTTAGAAAATTGAGGCCCTACTTCTTCGACCACCCGGTGGAGGTGTTGACAACATTCCCACTAAGGCAAATACTACAACGGCCGGACACCGACGGACGTCTGCTAAAATGGTCACTAGAAGTTAGCCAATACGGAATAACCTATGCACCCCGAACAGCGATCAAGGAACAAGCGCTCACCGACTTTATCGTCGAGCTAACTTTCCCACAAGATCCGACGAGGGGGCGTATAGCTCTGTGGCACCTCTACGTGGATGGGTCATCAACTAGCACAGCAGCAGGCGCCGGCATGGTCCTAATCAGCCCAGATAGGCAAGTCTTCTCCTCCGCAATCCGGTTCGACTTCTGAGCGACCAACAACGAGGCGGAGTACGAAGCTTTGATAGCTGGACTTAGGCTGTCATTAGATGTGGGGGCAACCAATCTTCAAGTTTTCGGAGATTCCCAGCTAATAATATCCCAAGTTCGGGGGGAGTATGAGGTAAAGGACCAGCAGATGATGACCTACCAGAAGATAGTCTCACATCTGATCTCGATGTTTACACAGGTTTACATCAATCAGATACCACGGCTGGAAAACACGCAAGTAGATGCCCTAGCCCGACTAGCTACCAGTAACGGCGAAGCCAAATTCACGGAGGTTGTAATCACCAAGCTGAAGAACCCCTCGACGTCCGATTACAAAGTAAGTCAGACCTCGAGTGGGGGGCAGGAGGACAGTGAAGATGGTGAAGATTGGTGCACCCCGATCCAAAAATACTTAAAGGACGGAACAACCCCCGTAGACACCTGGGAAGCCAGTCGGCTAGTAAAGCAAGCTGCCAGATATACGCTGCTGGATGGTCAAGTCTACAAACGTGGATTCTCTCTACCTCTGCTCAAATGCCTATCTAAAAAACAAGGGTTCGAGGTGTTAGAAGAAATTCACGAAGGAATCTGCGGAAGTCACGCTGGTGGGCAAGCCTTGGCATACAAGACGATCAGACAAGGGTACTATTGGCCCACTCTTCGCAAGGATACCATTAGCTTCGCCCGGAAGTGCCGAAAGTGTCAACTCTTCGCACCTAACATCCACTCCCCGGCCAACCAACTGAAGTCGGTCTTCAGCCCGTGGCCTTTTGCAAAATGGGGTATCGACTTGATCGGCCCATTTCCACCTGGCAGAGGCGGTGTAAAGTTTGTTGTTGCAGCAGTAGACTATTACACTAAGTGGCTGAAGCCTAAGCACTTACAACGATAACACAAGAGAGGATGATCGGCTTCATCTGGAAGAGCCTGATCTGCCGATTTGAACTCCCACAGTCGATCATCATGGATAATGGAAGGCAGTTTGACGGCCAAAAGTTGAGAGACTTCTGTAGTTCATGGAACATCAAGAAGCACTACTCGATGCCATACCATCCACAGTCAAACGGCCAGGTCGAGGCGGTTAACAAAATTTTGAAACACATACTAAAGCTCCGCCTCGAGGATAAGAAAGGTAGCTGGGCAGACGAACTCCCAGAGGTCCTATGGTCTTATAGAACATCATACCGAGCCAGCACCGGAGAGACATCGTTTGCCTTAGCCTTCGGGACTGAAGCAGTAGTGCCCGTCGAAGTCCAGAACAAGACTTGGAAGGTGGTAGGATTCGATGAAGAAAAGAATGACGAAGCCTTGGCAGTAGAGAAAGATCTAATCGAAGAGACCAGAGCTTCATCAGAAATGAAGAACGCTACCTACAAGCGCAGAGCCAAAAAGTACTACAATTCCCAGGTCTGAGACCGAAAGTTCAAAGTTGGGAATCTAGTACTGAAAAAGAAATTGATGGCCCCACCGGGTGTATTCGGGTCAAATTGGGAAGGACCATTCCGGGTCACCACAGCCTGGCCAAATGGCACCTACGACCTCGAAGACGCAGAGGGAAACTCCTCGTCATACACCTGGAGTGCGGCGCATCTAAAAAAATTTTATCAATAGACCAGGACCCTGTAATAGATTAGATGAAGGTTCGCATCAGAAATGTTGATGGCGGCCAATGTAAATTACGCTGCTATAAGAAGTTGGGAAAATTTATCAATTCAGAAAAGTTGCCAAGTCATGTGAGCTGGGCGAGCTCATACAGCTCGCCAGCTAGGCGAGGTCCCATAGCTCGCCCACTGCTCGAAGGTCCATGATCCATCCAGTGTTCGAAGCCTCGTAATGCGTAAGGGCCAAGGCCCCAAACGTTATAATCAAAATGCTCGAAGGTAAGGTTCGTGAAACCCAACTGCTCAAAGTGAATTAAAGAAAGTACAACTCGCTACCCTAAGTGGTTTAAGACGAGCAATTCACGGCCCTAAGTGGCGTAAGATGAAGAATATGTACTATTGAAACAGAGGTACGATTCATAGTCCCAAGTGATGTAAAATGAATGATTCACTTCTCAAAGTAGAGTAAGACAAACAATTGAGTACCCGGAAGATGTATATAAACGAGCTAATTAAGATTATAACGTAAAGCGCAAAAACGTAGGTGAACAAAGTTGAAACAAAAAGCTCGAATTTCATTCAAAAATACTTGAGAAATTTTCAAGCAAAAAATGATGCCTGATAAATCCCTAAGTATAAGTAGTGTTGCTGGCCACAAAGGTCGACCAGCTAACCATCTGTGAAATACAAAAAAGCTCCTTCTAGGCGAGCTGCACATGCCTGACGTGCTACAACTACTTGGACAAAAAACAAAAAATGGAAAGCTACAAAAAGGAGCTCCTTCTGGGCGAGCTATACAGCCCGACGAGCTACTAATCTAAGAACCCGGAGCAGTGGGAGCGACAGGGACGTCGGAGGGGTTTGTGGTGACCTGGCCGGTCGGGAGGGCGAGCTCGGCCTCAGAGGTGATGTTGCCCGTGAGCCCGCTGGTGTCGAGCTTTCCTATGTTCAGCATAGCATCTCCACAGGCATCCTAAAGCTGCTCCATGGTGGGCGGGGTCCGTCCTTCCTCACCCGCGACCTCCTCTTCCTCAGCGAGGTTCAGCTCCGGCACGGGGATCGTATTGATGATCTTGAACCGTGCCGGGACAAAATCCAAAGGAATCCCAAGTTTCGGGAGGTCGCCGATGTCCAGCTCAGTGTCGTCGGGAAAGGGGACCCTGTCCAAGTATTCCTTGAACTCGCCCACCACGGCCTTGATCTCATCATCATAGTGAGCTCGCGCCCACCAGAGGGCCCTGAGGACCTCGGCATAGCATTGCACGAAGACCCGGTCCGAGGCCTCAACTTTTGAGGCCACCAAGTCAGCCGAGGAAGGGGCATTATTTCGGAGCTCGGCGACCTCATTCACCTTTGCCGAGAGCTCGGCCCTCAACCTCGCGCACTCCTCATCCCACCCTTGGCCAAACCCCGCTGGAGCTCCAGCTCCCTCTTCGTCAGGTTGTGCTAATCAACCTCTCGGGCGAGCTTCTCAGCGAGCTCTTCTTCGTTGGCCTTGAGTTTGGCTTCCGCCTCCTGCTCGAGCCCGGCGAGCTTCCGTTGGAGGTCGCTAAGCTGCTTTAGGGCACTTTGCTAGGTGGCCAAAGATGCGGCAACCTTCTCCTCGGCGAGCTTCGCCAGCTTTTTGGTCTTATCGGCGGACTCCGCCAAGGCGATCACACTCTTGTTCTTCTCCTGGCGACCTGCCTCCAGCTCGACCGCCTGCTCCAACACCTTTTGGTTCACAAGCAGCAACCCGCTTGCATAATGGGCCGAAATGAGAAGATTCTCAGTCAAGTTTTGACCGTTGATGGTCGCCACCTGGGGAGTGGACCAAAACCTCGGCACCTCACTCACCACGTTGCGTACCAGACCCAGAGGGAGGCTCTGCATCGAGGTCAGGGAGCGAGACCTCTCATAAGCGTGAATGGCCTCGTGTCGGCCGGGATGCGCAATAGGGGCATAGCTGCGAGGTCAGAATAGTTATGAGTTAAAAAGGAAAGATAAAACAAACATATAACTGGAATCAAAGTAACGAGCTACTTAGTGGACTCGCTCGGGGTCCCAGCCCAGGAGAATGTCATTTTTAGCCTGAACCCTTAAAGGAGACGGGGAAAGTGGCGAGCTCCGTATAGGCGTGGCCGCCAACGAAGCAGTGGACTGGGGGGATCCACCTTGTACGGACCTCACCGGAGCTCGCTCGGTCGGGTCAGAGTCCTCGTCGCGCAGGCCAACGTACTTGGTCCTCTTGCGACCTGGGGGGTCCTCATCGCCCGTTCGGGACCCGTCGCCTCTAGGAAGGCCCCTCTTCCCGTGGCTCCGCTCGGAGGTGGCGCCAGCCCGTCCCCCGCCTCGACTGGTCTTGGCGACCTCAGTTGCCTTCGCCTTCGTTGGGCCCTTGGTTGATCCCTTCTGAGCCCCGGATCCACCCACCTCACCCCCCACCTGGGCGAGCTCGGCATTTTTGCTCGCGTCCAACGCGAGCAACGAGGGTGGGGCAAGTTTATTCGGGTGAGGTGGACCCATCGCAAAGCGGCGAGCTACCTCTTGGTAGGAGTCCGGGATCTCGACGGTTGGAAAGGCGACCCTGCTACCATCTGCAAGAGAGAAAAGATTAAACAGTTAGTATCTCGGGCGAGCTAGAAAGAATTGTAAACCTGGAAGCTCGGGACCTTGGATCGTGAGGTGGTGAGGCAAGGTGAGGAGCCCGGCGAGCCTCAAGCAATGGTGCTGAGTCAAGTGGGCGATGTCCCGATCTTGTTGACTCCTCAGGTAAAAGACGGCTCGCACCACGTCGAATTCGAGGGACATCTCGGGTTTACCGCGACTCGACTTGTGATGCTTCAAACCTACAAAAAGGAAAGAATTAGATTAGTAAATCTAATTCAACCTACACACACCAAGTAGGCGACCTACAGCTGGCCTCCCCGTATTCATCGGGGGTTGCGATCCGTTCTCCTTGCCCGGAATAGCTCGTCGAAGCTCGCCAGTCTCCACCCACAAAGAAGAACAACTGCTTCCAGTCGCGGACCTTGTTCGGGAGGACCCCCAAGAATTTCTCCCCCGGGCGAGCTCGGAGGTAGTAATACCCCTGTCCATCGTTCACTTACCGAGTTACGGTAAGGAGTTCGTTGATCTCGGCGGTAGTCAGCCGATTCTCGTACCCCTCCAGCCCGAAGACCGCCAGCGCCGCCAATAAACTACTCCAGGCGTTGGGGGTGAGCTGGGTGATGGCGAGATTGTTGTCAAACAGGAACCGGTCAATAATCGGGAGCAGGGGCAAAGTCAGCCCGGCCTCAAGGGTGTGCACATTAATAGCCGTCAACCCCGCCGGAGGTGCATCAGCTCGCTCGTCCTTCCTCGGGGCGTATAGGAAGACGTCAAGCGGGATCCGATATTTCTCACGAAGATGGGGGAGCTGGTACTCGTGGATAACACTGGCGACCTCGCTTGCCTTGTAATCGGATTTTTTCGCCGCATCCCGATATTCTCGCCCGGGAAGTTCGAAGCTCTCCCCGTGCTGGGCAACGTACTCATCCCAATCAAAGAGGTGGACGACCTCGTCGGAAACCTGGTGTTCGATCAGTTGAGGCTCCGGGAAACCGATGGAGCGGAACCACTCAACCGTAACTTCCTCCAGGTCGCCCTCCCCCTCGCCTACGTCGGCGGCCTCCCCGCCGACCTCGGCGACCTCCTCGCCAGCCTCAATGGGCCCTTCGTTGCAGCTGGCAACCCTTTCCTCAGGGGCGACCTCCTCGCCTTCCACCCATACCTCGCGATAAAGGGTGCTGGAAGCCCCCTCCTCAGAACCACGACGGACCTCGCCAGCACCTGGGCGAGCTACCGAGGTCACCTCGAAGCTAGAGCCGATCACTATCGGGTCTGTTCGGAGAGTCAGCTCGTCCTCAACCATTGGCTGTTTCCCAGGGTTACGGCTGGGGAGAGTTTCACTTGATTCGTGAGTCGACATGATCTCAACGAAGTCCGAAAAAAATCCTCAAACGGTCCAAAAAGCCCAGCTGCCGGAGTCACGGTACGGTATTGGTAGGGAGAGTCCAAAAGTCACGAGGGAACGTCCAAAATTCCCAAGAACTTAAAGAAATCGAAAGAAAGAAATAAGAAGGGGAAGAGAAATAGGTTTTCTACCTTGGAGAGCGCCGGAAACTTCATTGGGAGCAAAGGTATCGTTCGCCGGAAAAGAGCTCTGAAAGTTCGAAAATGTAAAAGTGAAGAATGGACTCACCTTCGCCTATTTATAGACGTCGGGGCGAGGTCGAATATGCGAGGAGTGCAGGGACCATTTTGCAAAAATTTGAAAGATGGCCATGATGGGCGCGGGAACGACGCCTGGATTCTTGCACCACGTCGGCTGAGTAACCGCCATGAAGGAGCTCACCTCCTAGCTCGGCTCCTGCCCAAATGGAGCTCGCCGTTACTCGGACCCTTGTCCGCGGAGACAAACCAGCTCGCTCACACATTAGATAAATCATGATGTGTGCGAGCTGGGGGGCAAATGTTGACAAGGCGAGCTAACGCGATTGGCGTCGGAATAATTATGAAGATTGGGCAGGTCGCTGGAGCTCGGATAGGTGAAGAGGAGCTAGCCCAGACCCCGGAGGCCCGAGGCCAGCTTATCGATCAAACAAGTGAGGGGAGCTCGCGAGGGAGCTCGCCCGCGAGTACAGAGGCCGAACCGAAGCCCAACCCTACACTGAAGGCCCAGGAGCTCGCCAGGTAGCTCGCCCAACCTGAAGGCCCTCACTCAGGAAAGAGCTCGCCCAAGAGCTCGTCCGGTTGAGGGACTCGAATAGCGGATATATAAATAGGACAAGTGTATGTAGTAGAATGGGGCATTGTAAAGGGAGCAGGGTGAGGGACCAAGACGAAAGTTACGGACCTTCGTCGACACCGGAAGCCAAATAGGCTCGTAAGGTGTTACCTCACACCCGCACACCTATAAATAAGACCTCTCTTGTAACTATTACAGAATTAATTCAATCCAATTCCAATTATAATACACAACAACTTTCTCTCTCTAATTCTCCACTCTCTCTCTATTATATCCAAGAATACAAAATCTTGGATTATTGTTTGGTAGAATTAATACGATATAATAGCCACATAAACGAATATGATTAGTAAATTCTATCAACACTCTGTATTATGCAAAATCAAATATTTGCATGTATTCAGAATAAAGTGACATTAAAAATTAGAGGCAAAATTAAAAAGTTGAAAATTATTAAAATATGTATAATTATCAAAAAATAAAATCCGTAAAATTATTAATAATAAAAAAATTTTAATTTAAATTTAAAATATTAAAAAGAAGGAATTTTATTTAGCAAACAAAATGCAAAAAAATTAATTCAGCTGCAAAAGCTGCAATCCCTCCTGCTGCTGCAGTGTTGCAAGTAGAGGTGGCAAAATGGGCCCGGCCCGATGGGCCGGCCCAGTTGGCCCGTCTTTCAGGCCAGGCCGGGCCCAAAAATAAGCGGCCCGAAATGAACCGGGCCTATTTGGCCCGGCCCAGTAGGCCCGCCGGGCCAACCGGGCTCGGGCCGGGCTTGGCCCGAAAAAAATATTGGCCCGGTTTTTTTTTTTTTTTTTTAATTATGATGTTGCAAATTTGCAATGTACCAAATCAAAAGGCTCAAAACAAAAAACTATCCAAACCCTAAATTCCTAATTATAATTTCTAATTTTTTTTAGTTTAATTATATTAATGTTTGATTTTTAACCAAAATGAATTGAGTTTCAATAAACTAATATTTATTAATTAGAATTTTCCAAAATGAGTTTAGTTCCCCTGTTTGTTTTCAGGTTCTAAACATGTGTGTGTTTTCATTTTTCAAGTTCATTAATAATATATATAATTAGAATCTTATTGATTAGTTTCATTAATTATATATATATATTCTTTGAGTGTGTGTTTCCTTATGTTTAAATTAATATTAAAAATATTTTGGGATTATAATTTAGTGTCTATCAAAATATCTTTATTATTTTTACATGTTAAAAATAATAAATATAAATAATATATTTCAAATTTAATTATTAAGTAACGGGCCATTTTGGCCCGGTGGCCCGGTGGCCCGCATAGGGCCAGGCTGGGCCGATAAAATTTAGGCCCGATTGGTACCGGGCCGGGCCGGCCCGGCCCGTAAAATACCATCAGCCCGGTGGGCCAGTGCCGGGCCAGCCCGGCCCGGCCCATTTGCCACCTCTAGTTGCAAGGCGTGGGCCAACACATAAGAGTTCTTTGAAAGTTGGGATTTTGGCAATAAAAACGGAGTTCTTTGAAAGTTGGGATTTTTGTGATGGACTTTGCAAATAAGAGTATTTTTAGTGTGCTTTCTTGCAATTGTTTTTACTATAAAATTTGTTCATTAAAAAAAATTATTATATATATAAATACAAAATATTAAAGAAATTCAAATAAAATATTGGAATTACAATTAAAAATGGATATCCGCAAATGAGAATACAAATTTATTATGTTCCTGTTTAGAAAAATATCGCAGTGGAATCTTAATCAATTTTGGGGAACAAGTTGCACCTCCAAATTTTCACAAAAATATGCTATTTAATTTAATGAAAAAATAAACCTATTAAGATACAAATTAATGTTTGACAAAGAATTTTATAAGACCATATTATAGTACTAGATCGATAAAATTAAAAAAATAAGAATAGAATTATAATAAAATTGATAATATTTTTAAAGAAAAGTGTATCATTTCTAATAAAATTATTATCACGTTTGTTAAAGTTTTATTATTTTTTTAAAGTGATAATTTCTTAATTAAGTGATCCAAGTTAAATTTAAAATAGATCAAATAATGTTAATCTCATATTATATTATAAAATAATCTCACCTAAAATTTACTCATATTTTGATTTAATGTCATATTAGATGTCGTAATAGGATGCATAATTTATTTATATTTGAAGGGAAGATAGGATGCATAATTGATATTCGTAGACAACTGATTTTAGAGTTAAATTCAATTTAGAAAAAAAAATTGATATAACGATGAAGATGAAGAACTTTTAGTTTGTTATTAAGTATCTATTTGAAACAATAAAAGCAGTTTTTATAATCACTTAATTTTGAAATTATTTTATACAATTTTTAAAAGTAAATAATTTTGGAAATTATTTTTTGAGTGATTAAACGGACAGTAAGGGCATGTTTTCAAATACAACCAACAAATTATAATCACTTTTTTATTTAAGAAGTTGGGTCTCACCTATGTTGCACGAGTGCGGGTGCGGGGTGCGATACAATACGGGTGCGAGGATACGTTATGTTTCAAAATTGTAGGATACGATTCGTCAAGGATACGTCTATTTTATATTTGATTAGGTGGTAGATTTAGATATAATTGTTGATATTTTTGTGAGAAATTGATAGATTTATTTTCTAATTGAGTGAGAATTCATTGAAAATTTGTGCATATTGATTTATACTTGGAAATTTTGATTTATAGGAGATTTTGTTGATAAAGAGGCTTTGGAAGGCACAATTGGATGAAGAGTCAATTTTGAAAGAGATAAGAAAGGAATTTGAGCAAGATTGGAAGTTAGTAGACAAAAATGAGAAATTTGATATTCTGCTCGAGCACTTGTGGTCGAGCAACCATGCTTGATCGTGCACCAGTTAGACAAAGTTGCAATTGCGAGTTTTAAAGTCATGCTCGAGCAAGGGTCTTGGTCGAGCAACGTTGCACTGTCAAGCGGCCTTAAGGATTTTACGAAGCAAAATGAGGAGAATTGTTGCTCGAGCAACACTGCACTGTCGAGCATCGGGAAAAATCAAAGGTCTTAAGAAACATTAATTGAAATTGTGAGGAGAACACCCGAAGCATACTTCTCACCTCGCACTTCTAATCGAAGTTAGGATAATTTGCTTGTTTTTGCTTGCTTGTTATTTACAATTGCTAGATCAAAAACCGGATTAGTTGCTATAATACTTATGCCAACATATGACTTCGGGGATCCATAGCTCTCTCTTGTCCTAGGTCGATACTACTGGGTCGTTTGCTTGCATGCTACAATTACTCATCCACTTTTGGGTCAATTTGCTTTTAATTTGAAAACGTGCAAAAAGACGAAAAGTCAATGGCGCCGTTGCCGGGGACTTGATTGAGAGTTTTGATTGGGACTTGTTGTTAGTTGAGTAGGTGTTACTAGTAACATTTTATTGCTATATTTTATTTTCTTTGTTGGAATTTGATACTTGGTTTGCTTTCTTAGGTGCATGATCACAAGAGCTCAAAGAGGACACATCGAACCTATTGATCTTGAGATTAAGGCACACGCTAGGAGAAAGAACCGAGGTCGAAATCGAAGAAGAGCTAGGAATCGAAATATGGAAGATAATCCACTTAATGATCCTCCTCCACAAGATGTTGGAGGTGGAAATGGAGATGTAGGAGCCAATGACAATGGAGATGGAGTTCAAGTAGCTCAAGGATCTCTTAATCCTCCCAATCAACAACAAGGTGAAATGGCTCCACCAAATCCATTCAACCCTTACCCTTTCCCATATCAACCAGCCATGAATCCATATCAATATCCCTTCCCATATCCTCAAAATCCACAAAACTATTACCCTCCTCCAAACAATTACTTCCCACCTCCACAACCTCAACCACAAAATCCCTTACAACCACCTCACCCACCTCAAAACCAAGATCCACCACCAAGGGAGGGGAGACCAATTCGGGCTTATTTTGAGCCCCAAATTAGAGACTTCTATGATGGGATAAATAGGCCGCCAAATGAGGCTAACAATTTTGAGATTTCAACCGCTATGATCAAACTTTTGAAGGATCATCCATTTGAAGGGAGAGATGGCATTGACGATCCATATAAGCATTTGGATTGGTTTATGGAGTTGGCCGACACTATGAAGTACACTGGGGTTTCGGATGATGCTAAAAAGTTAAGGATGTTTTCTTTGTCTCTCGAAGGGAAAGCAAAGGCTTGGTTGAGCAAGACAATACCACCAGGAAGCCTTGACACTTGGGAAGAAGTAAGTAAAAAATTTCTAAAAAAAATGCTATCCTCCTTCAAGAACGGTGCAAGCAAGGAATGAGATTGCGGGGTTCAAATAGAAGTCTAATGAAGGATTAAAGGAAGCTTGGGAAAGATTCAACGACTTGTTGATCTCATGCCCTCAACATGGTTTTCCCGAGGAGCAAACTGTTTGTTTCTTCTATTATGGAGTGGATGAATTTTCTCAATGGCATCTCAATGCTTGTGCTAAAGGGGATTTTCTTGACCTTACATCTAGAGAAGCTATGGAGATCTTTGATGGGGTAGCAAACAATATGGGCCAATGGAATGTTCAACCACAAAGATCTAAGAAGGTAGCTCAAGTTGAGAAAGGGGATTTAATGCAATCTATGATGATGACCTTGATCGAAAAGGTAAATGCTCTCTCTCCTGGCCAACCTAAGGAGGCACAACCTATTATGATGCAAGAAGAAAGTGGCCAAGGATTTAGTGCACCAATAGAGGATGTAAATTTTATGGGGAGACAAAATCTAGGGGGATATCAACAACCTTATCAAGGTGGAAGGCAAGGTCAAGGGAATTATCGACCATCTCAAGGTCAACAATCTTTCAACACTTATGGGGGACAATCTTCGTCTTATCAAGCCAATCCTCAAGGAGGAGCACCCTACAATCAAAATGCTAGAAGACGTGAAAATTTTTCTTACTCCAATACAAAGAATACGGTTCAATATCCACTGGGATTTGACCCCGGTGCAAAGCTTCCTAATGGAGAAGAAAAAGCAATTGTGGAAGAAATGTTATCTCTAATGATGAAGAGAAATGAAATGAAAGATGAAGAAGATAAAAAGTTTCAAGCAAGTGTAAATTCTAGTCTTGATGAGAGTGCAAGGAGAACAACTCAAACAGAAAACCACATAAAAACTCTTGAGTATCAATTGGGTCAATTGGCCACTACGGTTAGCGGTATGCAAAACAAGGGAAAGTTTCCCTCTACAACCGAAGTGAACCCAAGGGAACATTGCAACGCTATCCAACTAAGGAGTGGTACACAATACGAAGGTCCATCAATGCCTCAAGAAGATGAGGAAGCGAATCCTAATGATGTTGAGAAGGAGTTGGAAGATGAGGAAGATAAGGAAGAGAAAGTGGAGAATGAGTTTGATAGAAAGGAAGAGGATGAAGAAGATAAAGGGATGAAGAGAGATATGAGGAAAGAAAAGCTTGAGGTTATTGGTGAAGAAAGAAAAAGAAGAGCACAGAGAAAAAAAAAATTGGGATTGAAAAGTGTAAGTGGTGAGTAAAAAGGTCTTTTGGAAAGTTCACTAAGTTGTTCTAACTTTGGCTCCATTTGTTCACTAGTCACTCATACCCAAATGCTTCCACCATTAACCAAAGAGCCCTCATTACAACCTTTAAAAGCCCTCATTGATTCTTTGATTTAGCATTTTGTTGTGGTTGGAAGTTTAGTTGCTTGGCAAGCTTATGGTGATACACTTGTGTGATTTGATTGTTGAGAGCTCTTACTCATTTTGATAAATTTTGTATGAAGAGTGATACACTTCCTAGTGAGAAAAATTGTGAATTGAGCACTTGATCTTGCATTAATTTGATCTTCACTTATGAATTGACTTGTTGATTTTTAGACTAAAGGGATTGACTAGATGGAGATGACTTTATGATTGTTTACTCTCTTTGTGAGTGATTGTTTGAATCTTCTTCACATGTTTTAAATTATTTGGTTGCTAGGGACTAGCAACATGCTAAGTTAAGGGGAGTTGATTAGGCAGTAGATTTAGATATAATTGTTGATATTTTTGTGAGAAATTGATAGATTTATTTGCTAATTGAGTGAGAATTCATTGAAAATTTGTGCATATTGATTTATAATTGAAAATTTTGATTTATAGGAGATTTTGTTGATAAAGAGGCTTTGAAAGGCACAATTGGATGAAGAGTCAATTTTGGAAGAGATAAAAAAGGAATTTGAGCAAGATTGGAATTTAGGAGTCAAAAATGAGAAATTTGATATTCTGCTCGAGTACTTGTGGTCGAGCAACCATGCTTGATCGTGCACCAGCTAAGCAAGGCTGCAATTGCGAGTTTTAAAGTCATGCTCGAGCAGGGGTCTTGGTCGAGCAACATTGCACTGTCGAGCGGCCTTAAGGATTTTACGAAGCAAAATGAGGAGAATTGTTGCTCGAGCACTTTTGCTCGAGCAACACTGCACTGTCGAGCATTGGAAAAAACGAAGGTCTTAAGAAACATTAATTGAAATTGTGAGGAGAACATCCGAAGCATACTTCTCACCTCGCACTTCTAATCGAAGTTAGGATAATTTGCTTGTTTTTGCTTGCTTGTTATTTACAATTGCTAGATTAAAAACCAGATTAGTTGTTATAATACTTATGCCAACATATGACTTCGGGGATCCATAGCTCTCTCTTGTCCTAGGTCGATACTACTGGGTCGTTTGCTTGCATGCTACAATTACTCATCCGCTTTTGGGTCAATTTGCTTTTAATTTGAAAACGTGCAAAAAGACGAAAAAGTCAATATTAAATTTTAATATATATATAATAACTTGTAATTAATTAAAAATATAAAGTAAATTCATCAAAATATATCACAAAACAACAATTAAAATTAAATACTGGAGTATCAATTTGCATAAATTATAATAAAAAAAATTAATTTAAACAATTTGTATTCTTTAATTTAGTTTGACATTTTGCGTTTAGTTATTACTTATAAATTAAATATTAAGTTATACTTATATATATATATATTTTTTTTTTTGGAATACTTATATGTTATATTATATATTTATATACTTATATTATATTATATATTATATACTTATATTTTATATTTTAATAATAAATTTTAAAATTTTACAAAGAAAATCCTAATTTTAAAAAAATGCTATAAAGCCGGATACGCGTATCCTTAGTCAAGGATACGCGTATCTGCCCAAAAAAATTAAAAAATATTCGGATACGCCATGTGGCGTATCGGGTGCGAATCTGACACGAATCGCACCCGCACCTGTATCCCTCGCGTATCCGATACTGCATACCTGCAAATTTTGAAAAATTCGTGCAACATAGGGTCTCACCAACCTTAAAAAAAGTTATTATACACTTTTAAGATGAGTTTGAAAATAGAACCTAAGTCGAGTTAGGTTCCATATATTGAAGGAAATAATCATTGTGCAAACCAAAATAGTCTAAGGGGGTTATTCGTTTAGGATTTGAAAAGATATTTTTCTTGTAAACAAAGTTCATGGTTATTCAATCAAGATTTTAAATCAAAATCCCGCTCGAAGAATGTGTTCTTACCACAATAGTGGTTGAAGAAAGGACTTTAAAACATTATATTGGTATTCAATCAAGATTTTAAAAGACTTAAAAACAATCCATTGATATTAAAAAATATAGGAATTTTAAAGAATTTTTTGGTTTGATGGATTTTGATGGATTTTTTTAATGAATTTGGTAAATACCAGCAATTCTAATCAAAACCCATAGGATGTCGAAGGACTTTTTGAATTAATGAATTTAATTATCCCCAAATTGATTTATATATGATTATTTATTTTTATAACCTAAAATATTTTAAACCTTATGATTTCATCTCTACATTTATATTTAATTCGATGATTACTCTTATTAACATCAACGATAAAATAATGACAGTGACGAGGGCTACTTTTAATATTATATATACATACATATATATTAGAATAAATAAAATAATTATTATAATTAATTCATTATGTATATATACATATATTTGTTCATATAAAAAATTTATTATCCGCTTCTAATTTTGATTCGGGGTTCATATACATTTTTCGTGGATGTAAGGGTTCACTCATTATTCTAAGCAAATAAATGATGTAGCAAGGAGAATGAAATTAAAGTGACACAAGATAAATATTTATTTTTATATTAGTGTTATTATAATACTAATAATATGTATTGCATATGTCATTAGGTAATATTTTTCCATTGAGAGTACTTTTTCGCGGAATTTGATTTCTGTTATTTTTTACTTTGGTTGCTCTGATTATCCAATTTCGTACTTTTTAACACACACACACACTTATATATACACGTGTGTTGGAGGAATATGTTAATTGGGTTGATTGTGGCTAATTTCAAGTACTCCAAACAATAACTAAGATTATACGTCTAATTAGATGTATAAGTAAGAAATATAGAGAAAGTAGAGAGAGAGAAAGTATAATAGAAAATACTCATTGTATTTATGAGGTGGAAACCCTTCAAAGGGTACAAATTTCCTATTTATATGTTTGCATGATATGATGTGACATAATTTAAGCCTAAGTGGCTTAATTAAATGACAAGTATCCTTACACTTGTCATTTTGACATCTATTTAGCACTAATTGCAAGACATTGACTAATTTGTCCTTACTAAGGGTCCTACTCGATTCTGTGATCCTACTGGATGTAAGGCGAGCTGCTTTGCCTTGACTTGTTTGCGATTGGTTTCCTTATAAAGTGGTGAATGTGTAGCTTTGATGACGCCCATCCACTTCCTGCTCACCTCTTGTAGGTCACCTTGGTGGACAGCTTCCCTTCAAGGTGGACCCCTATGGGATTTCTGTTCGCCACTTGATGACCAACTTTCCTCCTAGGTGGACCTCCGTGGGATTTGAGTGCACCACCTGCTTGTACCACGTGGCACTGATCTGGCCCATACCCACTGGGTTGGGGGTAGGCAC
This sequence comes from Prunella vulgaris, assembly GCA_026898435.1. NCBI lineage: Eukaryota > Viridiplantae > Streptophyta > Magnoliopsida > Lamiales > Lamiaceae > Prunella > Prunella vulgaris. The sequence continues at coordinate 163,013 of JAPKLY010000404.1, forward strand.
CTGATGGTTTGGAGTGGTGCTTGGGGCGAGCTGGGGGCGAAGAACTTTGCCTTAATCTTTTTGAATTATTTCTCTTAACTCTGCTTGTTCCAGTTCTCCTATCAACAATGTGTATATCATAATATATATATATATATATATATATATATATATATATAAAATAAGCAGAACTTGTATTAGCATCTGCAACTCTACATAACTTTCTTCACAAAGAATGTCGTTCTGATAAATTCTTAATTGAATCGGTTGATGAACCTTCATCTTCAATATTACCAGTTAATGAAGACTGTGACTTTGAACCTATCATTCAAACTCAAGAATAAGAGAGACAAGACGCTAATTCTTGGAGGACTAGTATAACTATATATATGTGAATGAATGCGATTTTGGATAACATGATGTTGGACTGGCGAACTAATGTAATTAGTATATGAACAATCGCCAGGGTTTGGCAGGTCGCCAGGACCCGCCCGGATCCACGGAGGTCCGAAGCTCGCCCACGCAGCTCACCCAAGAGGCTTGCCCCTACCCCCACGAGGACCTCGCCCAGGTCCGTCATCGCATGGCACCCAGAAAATCACACAAGGCGTTGGAGCTCGCCCGTAAGCTCACCCAGGAGCTCGTCTTGTAGCCTGTTAGGTCCCGATGGTTGCACTCTTTTTTCCTCCGTCCGGTTTATCCACAAGGGTGGTTTACGGCGAGGTTTTTAATGAGGCCCATCTAGTCTAAGGCATAGTAGTAGGATGAGGCATGATAAAGGAAGCAGTGTGAGAGACCAAGACAAGGGTAAGGAACCCTCGTCAATACCGGAAGCCACATAGGCTCGTAAGGTGTCGTCTCACACTCACATACCTATAAATAAGACCTCTATTGTACTATTCAGACAATTCTGAAAATTAATACAATCCCTACTGCAATATTCCTCTCTCTAAACTCTTTACTCTCCCTCCTCATATTACAACCAAGAACACAAATTCTTGGATTATTGTTTGATGGAATTAACATGTTATAACTAGCCACATAACAAATACGATTAACAAATTCTATCAACAATTTGGCGCTAGAGGAAGGGTTGTGGCGAATCTGAAAAATTAAAAAAAAAAATCAAATTCAAGAACAAAAAGTTAGGGTTTGTTTGAAGATTTGAAGATTTGTAGGTGTTCTTGATAAAACTCAAGAACACTTGAAGATACACATACATATTCATCCCTTGAACGAAGAACCCAGATTTCCGGACAAAAACCTGAATTTTTGGATTTTACGAAATCGGTCCGGAACAAGTTTTCAAACGCGCGCGTACACATGAATAAACCGAAATTCGGACAATTCGTCACACGCGAGGCTAGACGAAAACTTGCACAGCTCCGCCTAAGCTGGACGACAACCACTCCGGCGACCTCCACCACTCCGGCGACCTCCCTCCACTTCGACGCCCTTCAGCAAGTTACCCCCTCCGAAACCCAAAAATGGCTAACACTTGAGCCGCCAAGGGACAGGCCTCCGCAGCTGCGGGAAGGTCTAAAGGGGGCAATCAAAACCAGGCCGAGGTGGAGACCTCACGCCAGGTGGTGGAGACCTCACAACCACCTCCCCAGAAAAGCATCACAGCTCCGCGACCTCCGCGAGTTGCGGTGACCCAGGAGGACTTGGCCCCCGCTCTGAGGGACCTGGTCAGCAATCCTGACGAGCTCCAACGCACCATCGCGACCCTACAAAGGTTGCAGCAGCGACAGCAGGACGAGCTTGCCCTAGTACCCAGGCGAGCTCCAGCCGCCGAAACCAGGGAGCAGACCAGGCCCACCCAGGGCACCCAAACCAGGGGGGACTACAGCGTACTCCCCACCGAGCAGGAGGCGAGCTCGGCACAAGCTCGCCAGCGCAGGGAGAGGACCGGCAAGGCCAAAATGGTGGAGGAGGGTCCCGCTCCTTACACTGGAAGGGAGTCGGCCTACACCAGGGCATCTGGCACCCACCAATCTCAAAGGAGGGAAGTCCTCCAAGGCCGCCTGGGCCCGAGATACGAAGAAAATGAGCGTACGGCAGCCCCGGCTGCGTCCCAGGGGGACTCCGACCAACAACCACGTAGATCAGCCCACGAAAGGCTGAGGAGGCCCGCCACTGACCGGCTAGGCCCCCACGGCGGATGCCAATTCCAGCCCGCCACTGAGAGGTCACCCCAGAGTGAGGCACCTAGGGGACGTGCATCCGCAAGATGCACGACCTTTGAGCACCCTCCGCCGGAAGTGATCCGAGATGACGAGCTGGCCTCACTAAAAAAGGCCGTTGAAATGCTACAAGCACAAGTAGCAGCCAAGTCTGGCGGACCTGACGCCACGACTCTCCCCACCTCTCCATTGGCACCTGCCATCCTCCGCGCACCGGTCCAGAAGAAAATTCAATTCCCTGTGATGTCCGCATACGAAGGCGAATCGGACCCAAAAGTCCACCTGGCCAAGTATGCGGATTTCATGATTTCGGTCGGCGCCACCGACCCCACCCAGTGCCGGAACTTCCCGCTGACCCTAGGGGACCGAGCTCACCGTTGGTTCTCTTCACTCGCCCCGGGGTCAATCTGCTCATTTGGCCAACTCTCACGGGAATTCCTGGCCCACTTCTCTGGGTTCGGATCTTACCTTACCCAGAAACACCGGCTCGCCAACATCCACCAAGGAGAGAGCGAGACCGACCAGCAATACCTGGAAAGGTTCGACAAAATCCTGCTGGAAGGCGAGCAAGTGAGCGAGGACACCAAGGTCGTCGCAGCGATGGCCGGACTCAGGAGGGGCACCGACCTCTGGAAGGAAATGCACCTCGCATGTCCCAACACTTATAGCGAATTCCGCCACAAGGCGGGGGTGTTTGTGGCTATGCAGGAGGCACTACTGAAAGAAGTTGGTGCCCACGAGGAAAGGAAGCCCTACGGGAAGAAGTCTGGGGGCGCCTACATAGCTCCCCGGAACTTGAAGGCCTTTGGCGAGGGAGACGAGCTCAAAGAAAAACTTAATCAGGTCCTCACTGTCTCCGTTGACCACGTCTTCACTGCCGTCAAAGGCAAGGCCATGCTGGAGGAGCCAAGGCGGATCCGCCAGGACCGCACGAAGCTCAATCCCAACAAGTTCTGTGCCTACCATCAGGCCATCGGCCACTTCACCAGCGAGTGCCGAGACCTCCTCAAGCAACTCTGGAAATTTTACGAGGAGGGGAAATTGGCCGAGTTCGTGAAGAAGGCCCCAGCTAAGAGACCGAGGTTCGAGAGGAAGGCTACCTCCGATGACGAGGAGGAGGAAGCAGACCAACCTGGTCCCCATCACAGACGGAGGGCACCTCCCCAACCTCAGCAAAACATGGAGCCGACTCGGGAACTCTTGGTTCTTGAGGAGGAAATCGGAGCTGCAGGAGGTCTCCAGGACGGGGGATCCTCCATATCCAGGAGAAAGAGGAAGGCCAAAATCCGAGCCATAAACCAAGTCCAGGAAGGCAGCTCCGGCCCCAGGTCCGTCTCACAGCTCGCTGACGAGCTGATATTTTCTTCAGCGGACCTGGAGGGGGTACTGATGCCCCACAACGACTCTTTGGTGATAATCGCCGACATCATGAACGTCCGAGTTCACAGGCTACTTGTGGACACCGGCGCATTCACCAACATTCTCTTCAAATCCACCTTGAATGCTTTAGGTGATTTTGAGTCGTATCTGGAACCTAGCAATGCTAGGATAGTGGGGTTCGGAGAAGCTGTAACCGTCCCCCTAGGTAGTGTTAGGTTGAGCGTCCAGCTTGTATCGGCTGAGGACCCCGAAAGGAGACTGACTAGGCTCATAGATTTCCTAGTTGTCGACCAGCAGTCCTCCTACAACGGGTTCCTTGGCCGCCCGTTTATTAATGAATTCAAAGCGGCGTGTTCGACCTACTACTACTGTTTAAAATTCCCAACTCCAAAAGATGGTCAGGTCAAAAAAGCGGTGATACGAGTCCAAGTCCTTGAAGAGGACGCACAGATTCCTGCAAACGAGCCAAACATCCTGGACGTCATCTCGGTCGAAACTGAGATGATGGAGGCAGGCGATTTGTCAGAAATCAACCAAGGCAATGGACCTGTGCAAGACACACAACCGACACCAATGGAGGACTTGGAAGAAACCCAAGTGTTGAGACCTGCGCAGGGGTTGGCACCTGCGCAGGAACAGCAGCCTACTCCCATGGAGGTAGCTGATGAGGCCCAAGGTGGGGGACCTGCGGGAGGTCAAGAACCAACACCCATGGACGTTGACCCAACTCCCCAAGTCACCACACCATCCCAAGCTGACAGACCACCGGAGGTGTTCACAACCGACAAGCTTGCCCAAGCTGAAAGCCAACCCGATGACCTCGAACCGCACATAGGCCACGAGCCTGCGCAGATGTCACAAGGGGAGTGGGACGAGTTCATCAGCGACCCGAGATGGAAAAGTCAGAAGAGAAAAGCAACCCCCATGGAGGAGTTGACGGCACTCCCGGTGGACCCGGAAAGGGACTTAGAACTTTTCATCGGTTCAGAGTTACCTGAACCGTACCGGTCGAGGATGGAGTTGTTCTTAATGACCAACCTGGACGTGTTTGCCTGGTCCCACGAAGACATGACGGGGATCCCATTGGAACATGCTTGCCACAGACTTAACATAGATCCGACGAGGAGACCCGTACGCCAAAAGCGAAGAAAGTATGGACCAGACAAGTACGCAGCTCTAACAGTTGAGGTGGAGAAGTTGTTAGACAACAAGCTCATCAAGGAGGCTTTGTGTCCGCAGTGGGTCGCGAACCCCGTCCTGGTGAAGAAACACAATGGGACGTGGAGACTCTGCATTGACTTCACGGACCTGAACAAAGCATGCCCGAAGGACAACTTCCCACTACCTCACATTGACCAGTTGGTGGACAACACCGCAGGTCATGAGATGATGACATTCATGGACGCTTTTGCGGGCTATCACCAAATAGCTCTACACCCAGATGACCAGGAACACACGGCGTTCTACACCAACAAGAACATGTATTGCTGGGAGAGGATGTCGTTCGGACTCATCAACGCCGGAGCTACCTACCAAAGATTGGTGAACAAAATGTTTGACCAACACATCGGCGAATCCATGGAGGTGTACGTGGACGACATAGTTGTCAAGAGTTTGAGAAAGGAGGACCACCTGGACCACCTGAAACAGACCTTCGACATACTGCGCCACTACAACATGAAGTTGAACCCCAAGAAGACCAGCTTCGGCGTACACTCTGGGAAGTTCCTGGGGCACCTAGTTAGCCAGCGGGGGATTGAGGTCAACCCAACACAGGTCCAATGCATAATTGAGATGGGGACACCCGACTCCATCCAAAAAATTCAAAGACTAACCGGGTGCATGGCAGCCCTGAACAGATTCATCTCCAGGTCCGGCGATAGAAATCGTCCATTTTTCAAGGCAATTAAAGCAAACACACGGAGGTACAAAGAGGCAGCCAAGGCCAACAAGCTCCACCTCAAAAACCACTTCGTCTGGACAAATGAATGCCAACGAGCCTTCGAAGATATCAAAACATACCTGGCGGATACACAGGTTCTGTCAAAGTCAATACCTGGAGAGAAGTTGTATCTGTACCTAGCCGCGTCGGAGGTGGCCATCAGCTCCGTCCTGGTCCGAGAAGAGGTGAAAACACACCTCCCAGTGTACTACGTGAGCCAAGTCTTACATGAAGCTGAGTTGCGGTACACCCCAACAGAGAAGCTGGCTTATGCACTGGTGATGAGTGTTAGGAAATTGAGGCCTTACTTCTTTGACCATCCAGTAGAGGTGCTGACAACGTTCCCACTGCGTCAAATACTACAACGCCCAGACACTGCCGGACGCCTGCTGAAATGGTCGCTGGAGATTAGCCAATACGGTATAACCTACGCACCCCGAACAGCGATCAGGGGACAAGCACTGGCCGACTTCATCGTCGAGCTAACTTTCCCACAAGATCCGACGATGGGGCGTATAGCTCCGTGGCATCTCTACGTGGACGGATCATCAACTAGCATGGCAGCAGGCACCGGCGTGGTCCTGATCAGCCCAGACAGACAAGTCTTCACCTCCGCAATTCGGTTCGATTTTTGAGCAACCAACAATGAGGTGGAGTATGAGGCGTTGATAGCAGGACTTAGGCTATCATTAGCTGTGGGGGCAACCAATCTTCAAGTTTTCGGAGATTCCCAGCTAATAATATCCCAAGTCCGGGGGGAATTTGAATCAAAAGACCAGCAGATGATGACCTACCAGAAGATAGCCGCACATCTGATCTCGATGTTTACACAAGTTTACATCAATCAAATACCGCGGCTAGAAAACACACAAGCAGATGCTCTAGCCCGGCTAGCTAGTAGCAACGGCGAAGCCGAATTCACGGAGGTTGTGATCACCACACTGAAAAACCCCTCGACGTCCGATTACAAGATAAATCAGACCTCGAGTGGGGGGCAAGAGGATAGTGAAGATGGTGAAGATTGGTGCACTCCAATCCGAAAATACTTAGCAGACGGAACAACCCCCGTGGACACCTGGGAAGCTAGCCGGTTAGTAAAGTAAGCTGCCAGATATACGCTGCTGGATGGCCAGCTCTATAAACGTGGATTCTCTCTACCCCTACTCAAATGCCTAACTAAGAAGCAGGGGTCCGAAGTGTTAGAAGAAATTCACGAAGGGATTTGTGGGAGTCACGCTGGGGGGCAAGCATTGGCATATAAAATGATCAGACAGGGCTACTACTGGCCCACTCTTCGCAAAGATGCCATCAGCTTCGCTCGAAGGTGCCGAAAGTGCCAACTTTTCGCACCTAACATCCACTCCCCAGCCAACCAGCTTAAGTCGGTTTTCAGCCCATGGCCTTTCGCGAAATGGGGTATCGACTTGATCGGCCCATTTCCACCTGGTAGAGGCGGTGTAAAGTTCGCTGTTGTAGCAGTAGACTACTACACTAAGTGGGCTGAGGCCGAAGCTCTCACAACCATAACCCAAGAAAGGATGATCGGCTTCATTTGGAAAAACCTGATCTGCAGGTTTGGACTCCCGCAGTCGGTCATCACTGATAATGGAAGGCAGTTCGACGGACAGAAGTTGAGGGACTTCTGCAGTTCATGGAACATCAAGAAGCACTACTCAACTCCATATCACCCCCAGTCGAACGGCCAAGTCGAGGCGGTGAATAAGATCCTGAAACACATATTGAAGCTCCGCCTCGAAGAAAAGAAGGGGAGCTGGGCAGACGAACTCCCGGAGGTCCTATGGTCCTATAGAACTTCCTATAGGGTCAGCACCGGGGAGACCCCGTTTGCCCTAGCCTTCGGGACTGAAGCCGTAGTCCCTGTAGAAGTCCAGAACAAAACTTGGAAGGTGGTGGGGTATGATGAAGAAAAGAATGATGAAGCCTTGGCAGTAGAAAAAGATCTGATCGAAGAGACCAGAGCTTCATCAGAAATGAAAAACGCCACCTACAAGCGCAGAGCGGAAAAATATTACAACTCTCAGGTCCGAGACCGAAAGTTCAAGGTCGGAGACCTGGTGTTGAAAAAGAAATTGATGGCCCCACCAGGTGTATTCGGTTCAAATTGCGAAGGACCATTCCGGGTCACTGCAGCCTGGCCGAACGGTACCTATGATCTAGAAAACGCAGAAGGCAAAGCTTCGTCATACACCTGGAGCTCGGCACATCTAAAAAAGTTCTACCAATAGACTAGAATTCTGTAATAGACTAGTCGAAGGTTGGCATCAGAAATGTAGATGGCAACCGATGTAAATTACGTTGCTGAAAAAATTCAGAAAAATTCCCAAGTGTTTGGACCTGTGCAGCTCCCCAACCAGGCGAGCTGCACCAAGTCGCCCACTGCTCCTGGTAGCTCGCCAAACCTAGCTCGCCCACATGTTCAAAAATTCGCAATGCGCAAGGACCAAGGTCCCAAGCGTTGTAATTAAATAGCTCGAAGGCAAAGGCCAAAGTACCCAAGGTCGCGAAGGTACTCTTCTTAAAGGGTTGCTAAGCACCTACTGCCATAAGTTAGAAAATTTCGCGAAAAAGATGAAGAAACGTCTAAGGCAAGGTTCATGAAACCCAATGGCCCAACGTGAATCAATCGAAGTGCAGTTCGCCGCCCTAAGTGGTCTAAGACGAACGACTCGCGGCCCTAAGTGGTTTAAGACGAAGAATACGCACTCTCAAAACAGAGGTACGATTCGTAGTCGAAAGTGACGTAAAAAACGATTCGCTTCTCAAAGTAGAATAAGACGAACAATTACGTACCAGGAAAATAAACAAGAACGAGCTATTTCAAGAAATTATAACGTAAAAGTGCAAAAACACAAATGAAAAAAGTTGGACAAAAAATGCTCGACTTATATTCAAAAGGATACTTAAGAGATTTTCAAGCCAAAAATATACTTGAAACAATCCTAAGTATGAGTAGTGGTGCTGGCCACAAAGGCCGACCAGCTAGCCGTCTTTGAATTACAAAAAGCTCCTTCTGGGCGAGCTGCACGTGCCCGGTGAGCTAAATCTACTTGGACAAAAAGTAAAGACTACAAAAATGGAGCTCCTTCTGGGCGAGCTCCGCAACCCGACGACCTACTACAAGTTCGAAATTAAAGAAGCTAATCTAAGAAAGCAAGGAAAAGCCTAAGTCTCGGGGGCATCAGCAGGGGCGGAGGCGACCTCGGTGGGGATAGGGGCGGCCTGGGCACCAGGAAGGGCAAGTTCGGCCTCTGAAGTGATGTTGCCAGTAAGCCCGCTGGCATCGAACTCGCCCAGATTTAGCATGGCATCCCCACACGCCTCTTGGAGTTGCTCCATAGTGGGCGGAGTCCGCTCCTCTTGGTCGGCGACCTCCGTTTCGCCCAGATTCAGTTCCGGCACTGGGATAGTATTGATAATATTGAACCGTGCCGGAACAAAATCCAGTGGAATTCCAAGTTCGGGGAGGTCGCCAATATCCAGCTCGGCATCATCAGGGAAGGGGACCCTGTCCAAGCATTCCTTAAACTCGCCCACTACCGCCTTCACCTCATCATCATGATGGGCTCGCGCCCACCAGAGGGCCCTTAGAACCTCGGCGTAACATTGCACGAAGCCCCGATCCGAGGCCTCGGCTTTTGCAGCTACCAAATTGGCCGAGGAGGCAGCACTGTTGCGTAGTTCGGCGACCTCATGGGCCTTCGCCTCCAATTCGGCCCTTAGCCTCTCGCACTCGGCGTTGGAGCTCTTCACCAGACCCCGCTGCAGTGCGAGGTCTTTCTTTGTAATCCCGTGGCTGCCGACCTCCTGGGCGAGCTGGGCGGCGAGCTCTTCTTCCTTTGCCCTTATCCTTACCTCAATCTCCTCCTCGAGCCGGGCGAGCCGGCGTTGGACGGTCTCGAGCTGCTGAAGGGCGTTTTGCTCAGCGGCCAGCGATGCCTCGGCCCGTTCCTCGATGAGCTGCGCCTGTTTCTTCGCTTTGTCAGCGGAGTCCGCCAGCGCCAGCATCCGCTTGTTCCTATCGGAGTGACCCGCCTCCAACTCGGCAACCTGCTCGAGGGCCTTTTGATTGGCGAGCACCAATCTACTCGCATAGTGGCCCGAGAGAAGAAGGTTCTCCCTCAGGTCCTGACTGTTAATGCCCGCCACCAACGGGGTCGTCCAATGCCTAGGCATCTCGCTCACAGCGTCCCGGGCTATGCCCGGAGGGAGATTCCGCATCGAAGTGAGAGAGCGAGATCGCTCAAAGGCATGCAGAACCTCGTGGCGGTTCGGGAAGACGATTGGAGCATAACTGCAAGATCAAAACAGATGAAAACTGTTAGAAAAATAAAGGATTGAAAAGCAATGAAAGTCAATTGGGCGAGCTACTTATTGAGCTCGGTCAGGATCCCAACCCAGTAGCGTGTCGTCAGTGGTTTGCACCCCGAACGGAGAAGGCGAAGGGGGCAAACTCCGAATGGGTGTAGCCGCCAGCGGGGCGGCAGATTGGACAGAGCCCCCCTGTCCTGACCTCGCCGAGGTCCACTCAGCCCGGTCAGACTCCTCGTCAACCAGGCCGGTGTATCTCATTCTTTTGCGAGCCGGGGGATCCTCCTCGCCAGCTCGGGAGCCACCACCACCCTGGGCCCCCCTCTTTCCTCGACCTCGCTCGGAGGGGGCAACAGCTCGTCCTCCACCTCGCCCGGCCCGGGCGACCTCCGATGCCTTGGACTTATCAGGAGCCTTGGCTTTCTCCTTTTGGGCTCACGACCCACCTGCCTCGCCCTTTTTGGAGGCGAGCTCTGCCTTCTTGCTCGCCTCCAGCGCGAGCACAGACGGCGGGGCGAGTCTATTGGGGCGAGGTGGGCCCATCTCAAATCGCTCTTTCACGAGTTGATAGGCCTCGGGGACCTCGGCGATCGGGATGGCAACGAAGCTACCACCTGCACAAAAAATACAAATGTCAGCATGATGGACGAGCTACCCCACCCATAGGCGAGCTGCAAAGAGTTAGACCTGGGAGCTCGGGACCTTGGATGTCAAGGTGGTGCGGTAATGTGAGGAGCCCGGCGAGCCGCAGGCAATGGTGCCCGCACAGATGGGCGACCTGTCTGTCCTTCTCGCTTCTCAAACAGCAAATGGCGCGCACCACGTCGAACTGCTCCGACACTTTAGGCCTGCCCCGGCTGGATTTGTGTCGCTTCGGAACTGCAAAAGGAAAGGAAATTAGAATTAGTATATCTAATTCAACCCACGCACACCGAAATGAGCGACCTACTGCTGGCTTCCCCATATCCCCCTGGGGTGGGAATACGGTCACCCCGTCCATGATACGTGCTGGAGGCTCGCCAATCTCCACCGATGAAGAAAAACTGCTTCTTCCATTCACGGACTTTATTGGGCAGATCCCCAAGAAATTTCTCCACTGGACGAGCTTTCAGGTAATAATACCCCGAGCCGTCCTGCGCCCGCTTGGTCACGGCGAAAAGCTCGCCCAGGTCCGCCGAGGTTGTCGCATTCTCATAACCCTCCAACCCAAAAATAGACAGGGCGGCGAGGAGGTTGCTCCATGCATTCGGTGTGAGCTGGGTGATGGCCAGATTATTGTCAGCAAGGTACTGGCCAAGGATCGGGTGCAGCGGCAAAGTAAGCCCGGCCCTCAAGACATCTACGTTCAAAGCGGTCATCCCCTCAGGAGGTGTGTCGGCCCGCTCATCCTTCATCGGGGCATACATAAAGATATCCAGTGGGATGCGATACTCCCTACGTATAATAGGCAGGTCGCATTCATCGATAAGGCTCACCACCTCGCCAGCCTTGTACTCAGAGGGGATGACTTCTTCCAGGTCGGCGGGGTCGGCGCGAGGTGCCCGATTCGGACAGGGGAAGCTCGCCGCGTACTCGGCGACATACTCGTCCCAATCAAATGGGTGAGCCACCTGGACAGGGACCTGGTACTCAACCAGCTGAGGTTCCGGAAAACCGATGCGGCAGAACCATTCGAGTGTGACCTCCTCCAGCTCGCCACCCTCCTCACCGACCTCGGCAGCGCCCTCCTCAACCTCCTCGGGTCCCTCGTTGCCGCTGGCAACTCTTTCCTCTTGGGCGACCTCTCCACCTTCCTCTCATACCTCGCGGTACACGGAACTGGAGGCTCCTTCCTCCGGATCGGGACGTAGCTCGCTAGGCAGCTCGCCAAGCGGCTCGCTGGAGACCTGGCAGGCTACCGAGGTCACCTCGGAGCTGGAGCCGATCTCCACGTACGAAACCCGAGGTGGCTCATCCTCAATTATAGGCCGTTTATCAGGATTCCGGTCCGACAGGGTTCTACTCGAAGAGCGTGTCGATATGGTCTCAGAGGAGTTCAAAGGTCTCAAAGTCCAAAGTCCAATAGTCCAAGAGTCAAGGAAATGCAAAGTTTCTCGGTGCAATCCACGGTCCAAAACCCCGTAATCCCGAAGAAACGGCAGAAAAATCAAATAAAAGATAGAAGAAAAGGGAAAAGAAATCGAATCCTACCTTGAAGAGCCTTCGAAAATCCGTCGAGCACAAGAAAAATCGGTCGTCGGGAAAGCTCTGAGAATTCGAAATGCAAGAAGTGAAAAAATGAATCCATTTCCCCCTATTTATAGACGTCGGGGCGAGGTGCGATATTCACAGAATACAGGGACATGTTTGCAAGAAATTTGAAAGTTGATGTGATTGTGGGCGGGAACCGAGGTCTCAAAAGGCGTGCATGACCCCTGGATTCCCGCACCACGACGACCAGGGATAACCGCCCTCACCGAGCTCGCCTCATAGCTCGGCAATCACCCAGAGATAGTTCACCGAATTTCAAGTTCTCCAGCTCGCCTGCACATTTGACGAGGTCATGACACATGCGAGCTGGGGGGCAAATGTTGGACTGGCGAACTAATGTAATTAGTATATGAACAATCGCCAAGGTTTGGCAGGTCGCCAGGACCCGCCCGGAACCACGGAGGTCCGAAGCTCGCCCACCTGGGGGCAGCTCGCCCACGCAGCTCGCCCAAGAGGCTTGCCCCTACCCCCACGAGGACCTCGCCCAGGTCCGTCATCGCATGGCACCCAGAAAATCACACAAGGCGTTGGAGCTCGCCCGTAAGCTCACCCAGGAGCTCGTCTTGTAGCCTGTTAGGTCCCGATGGTTGCACTCTTTTTCCCTCCGTCCGGTTTATCCACAAGGGTGGTTTACGGCGAGGTTTTTAATGAGGCCCATCTAGTCTAAGGCATAGTAGTAGGATGGGGCATGATAAAGGAAGCAGTGTGAGAGACCAAGACGAGGATAAGGAACCCTCGTCAACACCGGAAGCCACATAGGCTAAGGTGTCGTCTCACACTCACATACCTATAAATAAGATTTCTCTTGTACTATTCAGACAATTCTGAAAATTAATACAATCCCTACTGCAATATTCCTCTCTCTAAACTCTTTACTCTCCCTCCTCATATTACAACCAAGAACACAAATTCTTGGATTATTGTTTGATGGAATTAACATGTTATAACTAGTCACATAACAAATACGATTAACAAATTCTATCAACACATGATATTACGAAAAAAAATTATCTTCGATTTTTTTAAAAAATTTGACGGTTTGAAAAAAAAATTGAATTCTTATTGTATGTCACAAATCCATGAAATTCTGCAAAGTCCTACAAAATCCATTAAAATTCTAATTTAAAAAATCTTACAAAATCATGCAAAATCTTAAAAGTCATCAAAATCCTGCAAATTTTTTAAAATCTATATAATTTTTTGGGAAAATACACATTTTTGGTTTTCTTCCTCTTAAATTTTGAATTTTTATTTTCGTCCTTTAAGTTATGAAAAATTATGGTTTTTGTCTTCTTAAGTTTTGAGTTTTTATTTTCGTCCTTTAACTTACCAAAAATTATGATTTTCGTCCTCCAACCGTCTATACCCAGTCATACAACCAGTAATACACACGTAGATCAATTTTTTCCATTTTTTTAAGCGAAATAATGACGTGAGGGTATTTAGAGAGAATTAGGTCTTGATGGATAAAATACATAATTAACCGTAAATTCTCTCCCAAATCAAAATCCTAGTCGATTAAATCTAGGCATAGGGGCTTGAGAGAATTAGGAAAAAAAGGAACAAAGATCCTCAAATCAAAACATCCAAAAGCCTAAATTCTTTTGAGCGCATACTCACAGTACAGAAAGAAAGAGGGATGTCTTCAAGAAATTCGTATTAATCAACGAGTTTCGAGCGCAATAATAAGTGTCATTGTAGTTTCGTTGCACGGTTTATACATAATATTTAAAAATGAATCCGGACAGAAGGCTCTATGGATGTAAGTATTGGACGGTATTTGAGAGGAGATTTACGTTTAAAGGTGTATTTTGTCAAGACCTAATTCCCTACAAATTAATATCCTCACGTTAGTATTTTGTTTAAAAAAATGGATCCACGTGTGTCTTGCCGGTTGTATGACTGATTATAGGCGGTTGGAGGACGAAAACTATAATTTTTGGTAAGTTAAAGGATGAAAACAAAAATTCAAAACTTAAGAGGACGAAAACCATAATTTTTTATAAGTTAAAGGACGGAAACAAAAATTCAAAATTTAAGAGGACGAAAACCAAAGTCAACAAAATTATAGGATAAAAATGTGTATATTTCCTAATTTTTTCAGTGGAAATAATCTTTTAAAATCCAAATCTAATACACACCCTGAATAAAAAGTATTGCACTTTCCACTAAAAACAATTTGATACAATTTAGATTATACAGTATTGTCACCAAACCGTCAATAAGCAGTAGTTTATTCTTTACACGAATCAATATTAAATCTGACCACTCATACTTTTTTACAATCTAACAACTGTAAATATAAAAGTTCTTTTATTTATGAGGATTTGTCAAACTTATTTTTACAGCATACCAACCGTAATTTCAGAAATTGTTTTATGTAAAAGACTTTTTTAATTAAAAAAAGGACTTTTTTAATTTCTTTAAGTTATGAGGCTTTGTCGTATATACTTTTTTCACGACCCACCAAATACCTGTAATTTTCTTTTATTTAATAGTTCTTTTACTATTTTTAATGAGGTTTTGTCGTATATAATTTTCATCCCACCAAATCTATCAATACGTATGTAATTATAAAATTATAGGCCAAGTTGAACCTTTTTCTTTTTCTATTTTTTTCTTTTTCTTTCTCTTTTTTATAAAATTTTGAAATTAATGATATATTGTGATGTAATTCACTTGATTTAATTTTTATTTTCTTTCTTGCGCCTACATTATTTTTTTAATTTAAATTATTATATAAATTATATTATTATTTATATATATATTTATCTCTATATATAATTAAATACTTCTCTAATAAAAAATCTTCTGCCCAAAATGTAATTTTAAATTGTATTGTAAATATTTTTCCTTTCAAATCAATAAAAAAATATATAAATTTTTTTATTTTTTATTTAATGGTAATTTATTGGGTTTAGTTTTTAAAAAGGAGGACAATTTAAAATATTCATTTTTAAAATATAAAAAGTCTTTGAAGGTAAAATTTTAAAAGCTTTTAGAAGCATAATTGCTAATTTTTTTATTTCTTGTGCTAAAAACAAAAGTTTTCAGTCCTATTGTCATTCGGCTCATTCATAAGTCATGCAACTTTATAAGTAATTTTAAATAATAGTTGATAATTCAATTTTTGTTTGATGTCTCTTTCTAAATTATTTTTTTAATTTCAATGTGCATATACATATTCAATATTTTTAAAGTAGACTAATTAAGATAGATTCTTGCATAATTCCATTAAAATTGGATGTGTATTACTATCTGCACATGACAACAAACAACTCATAAGAATTTTATTTGTAATCGGATCAATAAAAATGTATTTTCAATGATCCAAAAGATTATGCAACTCAAACTCCCTATTATTAATATAATAAAGATAAATATATTTTTATAATTTCATCTTATACATGAATATATATTATATTAGACAATATTAGAATTATGAGACAAGATCTTAATGTATTTACTTATAAAGAAAATATAATTTAAATAGTAAAGTGAAATATTATCTAGAGTATGAAATTAGCTCACAAATCACTTTATTTTTAAGCAAAGTGAGTTCGCGCTTATTACTTAAAATATTAAGAATTAAGATTCATGGTGTATAATATTATTATAATATAATAAAAATATAATTTTTAAAAGATATATTAATGAAGTTTAATATGAATTATTTATCATAATTATAATATTTTCTTGTATAAAATTTTATTTTAAATAATTTTTTTGTTATAAATATTTATAAAATTAAATATAAAATATTTTTGTTTTGTTGATTAAACTTTAAAAAAAAATAGGTTGCCCCAAGAAAAAAAAATATATTCTATAATTAAATTAGTATGCTTTACAAATTAAAATGTGTGTATATATATACTCATATATATTTAAATAAAAATTATATAAAAGAAAAGTAGTCAAATAATAAAATAATTATTTTAATTTGATTTCACTAAAATTTTTATTTTAATATTTAAGACTCATATTTCTTAAAAATAGTTAATTTACACATTAAAATATTAAAAAAATAAATCAACGACACACAATCAAACTTAACCAAACATTATGATACATGTCAAAATTTAACTCCTTACTCTCACTTCTTTAGAAGATATTGTATAGTTAAATTTTTAGAAATTTTTAAATGTGAGCTGGCATATAGTATTTAAATAGATAAAATAGTTTTTAATGAAGGTGAATTGTTCAATCTAAATTAAAAAATAAAAGAAAGATGTCTCTATGTAATTATTAGAGGAATGAGATGCATTTATAAATTTTGCGAATAATGAACAATGAAGTTTGTGCAATGTCTTTTGATACAGAAACAGTAGTATATAAGAGAATTAATACTTGACATTATAATTTTAAATTCATGCATATTATTAAATAATTAATTATATTAATAGAATTAAATTTTTATTTAACTAACATCATCTATCGTACATTGTACGAGCGAAAGTACTAATAATTATAAACACAAAAAGTTATGTGATGACATTTTGAAGAGAGAAAATTTTATATAATTAATAATACTAAAAAAAATTAGACTGATTTTTTGACCTATAAGGATCAATGAGACGATCTCCAATAAAAACATTATTCACAAATCATAAAACATAGTAGTAGGTATTGTGCAAAAGTAACAAAACAAAAAAATAAATTTATAAATATAAATTTTATATCACAAAATAATTTATATCATAAAAATTATGTATTTAATATTTTGCCCATAAAAAAATATCAAAATTCACTTGTTATGAAGGGTGTTTTTTTTTCCCTTACCAAACACAGTTAAAGGCAGTAATATGTTCCAAAGATTAAAATAAAATTCCAAAATGAAAATTAAAGTTTTTTTTTTTTTAGAATCCTAAAATTAAAGTTGGTATAGAGATAGAGAAGTATTTTTAATTATATTTGTGATGATAAAAAGTAGAAACTGAGGAAAAACAAATACGTTAATTACAAAGTTAAATGTGGTTATAAAAATAAGTGGTCAACAAGCATCACCACAAACTCAAGATTTTATCATCATCATCACCTCTCTCACTCTCCTTCTCTCTCTTCTTTCTCTCTCTCTAACTTAAGCTCCCTCCTCCCTTTCTTCTACTGCCCTTCCCTACATGCCCAAAGATTCTTGCTTTTCCTCAAAACCCTAATTACATCCACTTAAATAAACACTTAAAAAAATAAATAAAACACAGTAAATTAAGTGTCCTTTAATCCTTGTTGTATGTTTTTTCAGCTGCCATGGACTTATTAAGCAATTCAACAGTCAAGACCCCTGATGCCGACACCGAGACCCCCACCCCGACCCGGATCCAACCCGTTAGGGCTTCTCCCTTCAGCAACGGCGTCCTCAAGCGCCACGCGCCGCTGCACCTCCACCACCCCGTCGTGGTCACCTACAAGGAATGCTTGAAGAACCACGCCGCCACCCTCGGCGGCCACGCCCTCGACGGCTGCGGAGAATTCATGCCCTCCCCGACTTCAAATCCGGCTGACCCGACTTCGCTAACATGCGCCGCCTGCGGCTGCCACCGAAATTTCCACCGCCGTGAGCCGGAGGAGCCGATGGCCCCAGCTATTGAGTACCTCTCCCACCGCCGCCACCACCCCCCGCCGCCGCCGCCCCCACATGCCAACAGCGGCGGCAGCAGCCCCAACAATTCGCCGTCTCCCCCTCCGATCTCCTCGTCGTACTACCCTTCGGCGCCGCACATGCTTCTGGCGCTCAGCCACGGCGGCCTCCCGCCCACTTCGTCGGACGCCAACCCCTCAATCGCCGCCGCGATGATCTCCAATTCCAACAGCCGGAAGCGATTCCGGTCGAAATTCACCCAATTTCAGAAAGATAAAATGCTGGAATTCGCAGAGAAATTGGGGTGGAAAATGCAGAAAAAAGAGGACGACGCAATTAACGATTTCTGCGCCGAAATTGGAGTGGACAAAGGGGTTCTCAAGGTCTGGATGCACAACAACAAAACCACCTTCACCAAAAAAGATCACCAAATTGCCACCGCCAATCTGCCGGAATCCGCCCCCAATGGCGGCGACATCGGTTACGCCGCCGCCGCCAGCGAAGAAAACGACGAAATCAAAGAGACTGCTCACCACCGCCACCACCGCCACCACCATGATAACAGCATTCTTGGTACTAATGGGTCTTCATCTTCTTGATCTTTTTCATCGATTAAAATAAGTTTTTTTTAGGAAAAAAAAAAAAGAAACAGAAAATTGGGATCGAGGCTGAAATTTCTTAGTTTTAATTTCTGCGTTTTTTTAGACTTTAATTACCTTTGTTAATCAAATTTAATCTCGTTTTTGATTAGCCATTAATAGAACTGATCATCAATGGAGTTATTGCTATAATTATCCCATAAATAAATATTTTATTATTTTCCCAGTTCTGAAATAGAGAAACAGAGGGCCTGTTTGTCTGAAATGAAGCAGCAAAAAGCGATTATATTAATCTAATTGTGGAAGTTATAAATTGCATTAATTTATTAATTCTGTACCTGGTACTTCCATTTTAGATTTAATGTTAATTAAATAAAATATTCCTCCATTTATGCTTAAATTAATGCTGCATTTTTTGCTTTATTATATCTCTGCATTTTAATATTCTTGCATCTTTTGGCTTTTGCTTTATCTTATCCCTTTAATCTTTTATCCCTGTGGATTAATAAGTTTCACTTTAGATGTGTCATCTTAACCTAATAATGATTCACTGTCTTAATAATCTATCTATCTTCTTCATGACAAGTAATCCTCGTTAGTGCACATTGATATTATTATTTTTTTCTAATTAATAAAATATTAGTCATAAAATATACAATTAATAAAGTTTAAGGTTGTTTAATTAATTGCGAAGTTAGTTAATGTAACCTCGAGATTAGTACAATTATTAACTTTCCTTTTAAGGGAAGCAGAAATAATTATTGGAGGTTGAGATAGTGTCTTGTCCATACAGATGGTTTTATTTAAATAAAATGGTAATAATTATTCTTTTTTTATATAATTTTTTTAATGTAAATAAGTGATTGAGATTGTGTAATCTTGTTTTCTTGGGAGGGTACATGCCATCTTCAACAACCAGAAATGATGGGTCAAGATTTGTCATTAATTTGGGGGGTGACATTAGCTGGAATTTTCAGATATTCATATAATTGTTTTATGGCAGCCTTAAACAAGTGCATCATTATTTCAAACAAATAGTACTTATCATTGTTTCTTCACATACTGGAAATCATGATACAACTTGCATCAGCATAATCCCATTTATTTCGAATCATCTCTACTCTAGGAGGTGATTGAGTTAATTGATGACTTTATGGAAAATGTTATAACATTTTCAAATAATTATTTAGGAGATCAGATTTTTTTTTTTTAATTGTGAGATTTGAAATTGCATGGAGCAAAGGTATTTATATTGTTCAAATTTAGATGGTGTTTATAGTTTTTTTTTTCATAAGAAAAATCACCGCAACCTTCAATAACTCACTAGAAAGGTTAATTTTGCATTTCACATTATATATATAAAAACGGATTCAGAATTTTATTTAAAAGGCGTAAAATAAAATAAAAAAATTTCTATAAAAAAGTTTTAATTATAATATGAAATTTATATCACAAGATATATTTAAATATTAATTGTGTATATTGGTATTATATACTTTTTGTATTGTGGTATTAGTAAATAATTACAATGGTATATCTATGTACATTTTGTGGCATTAATAAGTACTCCCTCCGTCCCAAAACTACTTTCACACTTTCCTTATTTGGACGTCCCAACTCTTCTTTCACACACCTAAAAAGGAAACTTTTTTCACTCACAAAAGTCAACAAAACACATTTTTTCTTATTTTAATATTTAACTTTACATTCACATACTTACTTTTCCTTATTTCACGTGCCCGGGACTACTATGAAAGTAGTTCCGGGACGGAGGTAGTATATTTTATGGTATATATGTTTTTTATAATTTGAACAAATTTTATTGGAATAATATTCAAACTTAAATGGAAAGGATATGGGGTGGACGGAGATTTATAATAAAAATATTAAATAAATAATAAAATTTGAATTAAAGATAAAAGTAAAACAAGTTAGGAGATGCTTGGTAAAAAAATTCTTTAATGGTAATGGGAATGAGATATACACATAGTAATCATTACATGTAATGAGAATAAATTAGGTACATATAATTGTTTTTTCTCCTAAATAAGGTAATCATTACCCCCATTTCTTTACATTCATCTCACTTTATAATCATCCTCCTCAATCAATCCCTCATACCACAACTAACAACATTCATTTTTTGTCAATTTTTCTAAAATTGGAGCACAACATTAATGATGTAATCACCATTAACATAAATTCTCATTCAACATATGTAAGAGTAAAGGAGGAAAATGAAATTCCATTTCCATTACCATTGAAGAATTTGAAACAAGCGTACCCTTAAAGTTACTATATAAAATCCACCTCTCCGCAAATGCCTTATCCGTCCCAATATGACAATTTTATTATAGCATGACAGATATTTATAATCATTGATAATAAAATAGGGTGCACATATGCATACTTGTGAAAATTACGCTAAATAATTACTCCCTCCGTCCCAAAAGACATTGCATACTTTTTATTTTGGTCTGTCGCATAAAAAGTCTGCATACCTAAAAGTGAAAATTATTTATTAAACTCTACTCTCACAACACACATTATAATATTCATAAAAATATATTTATCATATATTTTTCTTAAATCGCGTGCCCAAAAAATATCGCAATATCTTTCGGAATAGAGGGAATAGTATTTTGAGGGTAAAAAATAAATATATATGAAAACAAAATATAGGATATATGGAAAAAAAGTAATTAAGCATCGCAAACAAAAGTGAAAATATCGGCATCGATAAAATATCAAGATCTTAAATTTATAAAAATATCGATATCGGTAAATTTAAAAAATTATAAAAATTTAAGAAAAAAAATTGAATATATAAATTTAACAAAAGAACATGATTTAATTTTACAATTGTGATAATTTATATATATACACACACTATTTTTTAGATTTTTTTTTTCAAAATGCATCAATATTTTCTCGATATCTTTCCATATTTAACAATACTTTGATTTAATTTTTAATACGAAATTGATATCATTTGATTTGATTTAATTTTATTATAATATAATTATGTATCAAAGTATTTTTATTGATATAAAGATTTCAAAAAATGATATCAATTTTATTATCATATCTAACAAATATATTTTTAATAAAAAAATTAAATCAATTATAAATCATTTATATTTTTTATCACCTAAAATTTGAGTATATTCAATAATATAATATAATTATGTAAAAAAAAAATCAATTCGAGTTACATTAATTCAATACATAAATCATAGTAGTAACTTCAATCTAAAACAAGTGTCACACTATCAATTTAAAATATACAAAATAATAAAATTTAATTTAAATAATATATATTAATGCTTATAAATAGGATTCGTGCAGAGTATTCGAGAATCTGTGGGAGATGAATTCGCCACGTAAAGAATCCGACACGAGAATTTAAAAATCTTACTCCTCATAAGATGCGGGTACAAATTCAATACCGTATTATAATATTTTTAGAAGAATTCATATATTATAGCATATGCTACAATAGCGTCAAAAAAAATTAATTTTCATTTTCTTTACAAGCAATGGACTATTTTATTAATTGTTGGATCTTGTAAAGTAAAATGAATTTATCAATGCGCAGTGTGTATATGATATTGATACCTTTACTTTATATAGATCATAGGTAGCTTTCTAGCCTTTCTTATATTAGATATTGGATGACACTGAATCCAACTTCAAGCCAGTAAAACCTTGGGGTTCACTTAAAACAATTTTCTCAATAATAATTACTCCCCATATCCTATCTGGAATAAGACACACACTTTGGAAAAAATAAAGCAAGTTAAATAATAAAATATAAAAAGTGTATTTTATTAATTTTTGTAAATATAAATTTTCTTTTTTAAAATGTGAAAAAAAAAAATTAAGACATCCGAAAACTTAAAGTGTGAATTATTTTTTAACGGAAGGAGTACTTTGTAAAATACTTCACATTATTAATCGTCTATTAATATGAAAATCTATTTTTTTAAATAATAATATTTTATGTTATTAAAGTATATTTTTAAATTTATATACAATATATATATATATATATATATATATATTGATTTCTAGGGTTTATTTGTTAAATTATTTTTTACAGGTTTATTTGTTAAATTATTGGATATATAACACTTTAATCTATCATGTCTTCGAAGTGTTGGTGTTTGATTTCATTTCATGTTTATTAGCATCTAGCTAGTATAATTTTTTGCATTAGGTGTATAGTTTAATTTTAAAAAATAATTAATACTATTAATTATTATTATTGAAAAAATATAACTGCTTTAACTAAAAATATAGTTTAATGCATTGATAAAAGAATATATAGGTCTTTTGTGAACTCGAGTTCACATGAATTTGTATAACTCTGTGATCACTGTCACTGTCATTCATATATACTATTACTGTTAACCAGGTGGGCTAGCTTACCTGGCCAACGGGCTCCTCACTTGAATGAGTGACCCGGGTTCGATTCTCTCTGAGAACGAATTGGAAATGAGAGATATAAGGTTGACTAGGAGTTTATTCTTGGAGTGTTTGGGGACTTGGTGTAACTAACTACTAACAACTAACATTTACCGATAAAAAAAAATATATACTATTACTGTTATAAAATTTACTTGATTTTTAACAGTGATAGTGTATATGCATAATAATAATAATAGTAAATATACATAACAGTGATAGTGTATACATATGACAGTGATAATTGATGAACCCGAGTTCACCATGAACTCAAATTCATACAAGTTTTTGTCTTCGTTACACACATGAAAATATAGTTGCTTTAACTAAAATTAAATTTTATAAGATTTTCGTAAAATCATAACTAACTCAAAATGCATAATTTACAATACTATTATATGACAATATAACGACAAAAGGTGCAGATTACAATTTGTAATAAGTTTTCGGTTTTCGGATAAAATCTACAAATTCATATATTTGTGTATATCATAATTGAATCCTGAAAAATTGCATATAAGTGCTTGTCAATAAAAGTTGTAGAACGTAAATTGCTTGTCAATATATTTGAGGCAAAAACTTGTACATGAGATTGCATGTATTATGTTCAAGTAGAATATTCTGAATGTAGGAAATCACTTTCCAAAACACTTTTAAAAAAATGTAGTAGTATTACTTTTCAAGAGAATTAAAAAAAAAATTGTACACCAGGGATAATATAAATTATGATAATTTAAGTATATTTTTAAGTTGAAAGATATATCTCATGTTTGCAATAATCTCATCTAAAAATAATATTACTATGTGCATTAGAAAAATTAAATAATTAATTAATAGTTTATATTTTTTATAACTTTAAGTTTTTAAATGAGTTAGAATTTTTTTCATGATATCGATGTATAAGTTTGTCCAACATTTTGAGTCAATTTTCACTGAAAATAACTCTACAAATGTTGTATTGTTCATTCATTGTGCCCTGACTGAATGGAAAAATTGGGAATTTAAGTGAAGGAAAGGAGTATAAGAGAAGTTAACATACTTTTTTATATATACGAACTTTTAGATGAGACACAAATTCTTTTAAATGTTCATAAAATTCTTCAAATTTTAAATATTGACAAAATACGTGTTTGCTTTCTCCAACACAACATCACTCTAGCGTTGAAAATCAACTTCAATCCAACGCCACACTCTATCACTATCATATATATGTGTGAGCAGTGCCGCACTGAGTATGTTGGGCACTATCCAACCTTCGCTGCCTTTTTTTATTTTTTATATTTATATTATATATATAGGATTGTAATATTTTTATGTTGAACAATTAAATTATAATATCTTTTAGTTAAACAATCAAATTATAATATTTTTAGTAAGAACAATTAAATTTTAACTTTTTGTTAAAATTTTTAATTATATTATTTTATTCACTCATGTGTACATTGGTGTTGTGCATGGTATTAAAATATAATGTTATTCTATAATTTTATTATATAAATTAATATATTATTTAAAAGTTGATATTATAAAACAAAAACAAAAGGATCATGTAACTATTAATTTTAAAATTTTATAAATTGAACTTAATAAAAATGTTAAAATAAAAAATAAGAAAAATATATGTAGTGCATAGCGTGTGAACTATTGAAATTGAATTTGAGTGTAGCGCGAACTTTGCAATAGAGTAGTGTTATCGATTAGAGATGCGACTCCCAACTCTCGTGTGTTGATATTACTTTCATGTTTAACAATTATTACTACTTCCTTCAATTAAAAAAAAAAAGCATTGTGTATTATTCGTGTTGATAGTACAATTTAATTAATTGGTCATACTTTGAGTTATAAAAATTAATATTTATGAAAAAAATAATTAACCAAAGTTGATAAATCTAGAACACAATCATATTTTAGGGCAAATTAGATATGGTGGTTAGGCTTTTTCAAGAATGATAAAACAATACTGGGCTGTGTGGATGTGATTGTGGTAAGTCGATCGAAACAAGAGATTAATGAGAATAATAATTAAACGTTGATATGGGGGACCTTAAAAGATCAAATAAGTGTGATAACTTGAATTAGAATTTTCATTTATATCTTGATTCGAAGCCTTAATAGGTTGTAGTAGACCAGTGGTAGGTCATAGAGGGTCATTTTTACCAGCTTGTAGGCCTTTTATTTATTTATTTTTGCTTTTGATGTGTACAATGCATCCTAAGATATTTGGACACCCCTACTTAAATTTATTTGGAATTTCACTTCACTTTGGTTGGTATTATTGGAAAATGCATGGATTATTGTGTTAGGGACTATGTCGCACAGGTGCGGATACGCAGATGCTGGTGCGATACGATATGAGTTCTGGGATACGAGTTTTTAAAAAAATTAGGATGCGATTCGTTAAGGATACGTCTATTTATTTATATTTTATTATATATAATATCTAAAAATATATATTTTTTATAAATAATTTATATTTTTTATCACCTAAAATTTGAGTATATTCAATAATATAATATAATTATGTAAAAAAATATCAATTCGAGTTACATTAGTTCAATACATAAATCATAATAGTAAATTCAATCTAAAACAGGTGTCACACTATCAATTTAACTTATACGAAATAATAAAATTAAATTTAAATAATATATTTAGTGCTTATAAATAGGATTCGTGCAGTGGATTTGAGAATCTGTTAGCTGGATTCGCCAAGTGGCAGATGGATTCGCCACGTGGAGAATCCGACACGAGAATTTAAGAATCTTACCCTTTTTAGGGTGCGGGTGCGAATCCGATACTGCATTGTAATATTTTTAGAAGAATCCGTGTATCATAGGTTAGGGATTAATTGTATAAAAATTAAAAAAAAATTGCAATATACAAATTTTACAAAGTGATATACAATGCTCCGAGCTAATTTCTACATAATTAAGGATGAGGTGACAGTTCGAGTTGCCTTTAATTTGATGCATCGGGCTAATTTTATGTGTCTCGATATTGAAGACGGTTGTGATTGTTGTTGCACCATATTTAATTCAATGCTTCGAGTTAATTTCTACATAATTAAGGATGATGTGACGGTTCGAGTTGCCTTTAATTTGATGCATCGGGCTAATTTTATGTGTCTC
>JAPKLY010000404.1:188857-215748 GCA_026898435.1 Prunella vulgaris
AATTAAGGATGAGACGACAATTCGAGTTGCCTTTAATTTGATGCATCAGGCTAATTTTATGTGTCTCGATATTGAAGACGTACAGTTGTGATTGTTGTTGCACCAATTAATTCAATGGTCCGAGCTAATTTATACATAATTAAGGATGAGGTGACAGTTCGAGTTGCCTTTAATTTGATGCATCAGGCTAATTTTATGTGTCTCGATATTGGCGATGGTTGTGATTGTTGTTGCACCATATTTAATTCAATGCTCTGAGCTAATTTCTAAATAATTAAGGATGAGGTGACCGTCCGAATTGCCTTTAATTTGATGCGTCGGGCTAATTTTATGTGTCTCGATATTGAAAACAATTGAGATTGTTGTTGCACCATATTTAATTCAATGCTTCGAGCTAACTTCTACATAATTAAGGATGAGGTGGTAATTCGAGTTGCCTTTAATTTGATACATCGGGCTAATTTTATGTGTCTCGATATTGAAGACGTACAGTTGTGATTGTTGTTACACCATATTTAATTCAATGCTCCGATCTAATTTCTACATAATTAAGGATGAGATGACAGTTCAAGTTGCCTTTAATTTGATGCATCGGACTAATTTTATGTGTCTCGATATTGAAGACATACAGTTGTGATTGTCGTTACACCATATTTAATTCAATGTTCCGAGCTAATTTCTACATAATTAAGGATGAGATGACAGTTCGAGTTGTCTTTAATTTGATGCATCGGGCTAATTTTATGTGTCTCGATATTGAAGACGTACGGTTGTGATTGTTGTTGCACCATATTTAGTTGTGCCGAAAATTGGTCTGATGCATTTAATTGTAACAAATAATTAATTTATATATTGAGATGCTTTTAAAAAAAACCATAAGCATCTAGAACATTATGAATATTTTAAAAAATTATGGGGTCTTTTTTGTTAATTATTTTAAATAAGTATCTCAAAAGATAAAGTATATTGTGAATTAATTTATTTATATTTTGTATGTAATTTTTAATAATATTAACTGTTTTATTAAAATATTATTATCAAATTAATATATTTTAATAAAATAATGAATACCATTTTTAAATTGTATGGTACTTTTTCTACAAGAGAGTTACTTTTGTAGCTAACACATGCGAAATTAAGTATATATGAAATTAATTTGAATATGCTGAACAGAAATCATTAGAATATTAATTAAAGAATACAAGTGCAGGTACTAACGAGTGTTCCGTCACGTAGAAATTTGCTCTGTACGGCTGTAGGATATGAAATATTTTTTAAGAAAATTGTGTTTTATAGATAAAATTGTGACATATAAATGAATGTGTGTATTATTTTAAATTGAAAAATATATGCATGCATTATGAATGTAAAACTCTCTAATACCTCTATATTCATTTATTGAAAAATGAATAAAGTCGCCGAATGAATAATTTCTTTTCAATTCAAAATTTATTATTTTATCAAGATTTAATTGTACTACACTCAAATATTAAATTTGGAATATATTACAAATAAGATCAATTATAAAGACATAATTTTAAAATAGGACACAAAAAAACTATGTTACAAATAGGGTAAAAAATGGACCCCATCCTACCCCACGTCTGATTAAATATTCAAAACCCCTCATAAATCTCTCTCTCTCTCGACCGACTGAGCCCACTCGCCCAAACCGTCACCGTGTTCGATGGCCTCTCACGGCAACTACAACCTCAATATCTCTCTCTCTCGGCGGTGCCATCAAGGATGGAAATATCGCTATCGCAAGTAATATCGCAACCTTAAATTTACGGAAATATTGATGGATATATCGATATCGCAAAAAAAATAGAAAAATAATGAAAATTTTATTAAAATTTTGGAAATTTAATATGAAATTTTAGGGATTATTATAGCATGTTATTATGCACATGTTTCATTTAAGATCACAAAAAATTGACATGTTTAAAGCAAATAAATAGATAATGGACTATATAATCATTGTCTGACATTAATTAATAATATAATGCATAATACAATAAAAGATGATTTGAATTACATGATACAATACATTTAGTGCCAAAATGATGACCTATGGGGTTCAAATATAGAAGATGGAATCCCATCTTTGTCCAAAAAATATGTAAGCTTCACATTTATTACCATTTTATGAGTTTTTATCTTGAAACTATAAAAAATTATTCTAAAAAACATAAAAGAGTTATTTCACCTCATTTCCAAATTGAGCAATACCATTAGAGTTTGGATCCAACTTATTAAAAACTTCATGAACAGCTTGAATTAATTTAGCGTCATCCCCAACTCCTTGCTGATATTGGAATCGCAGATTCAAGTAATAAGCTGCAAGATCATAAGATTCTGTTAAAGTTTATCATATATATAATTTAAAATACTAAAAAAAAAATCATTTGAAAATTGTATAAAAAAAAATTGCTATTTTTTATGTAGTGCGATATTTGCGATATATCTGCGATATTTCCCTATTTTCAATTAATTTTGTACTACGACTGAACCGATATCGATATCGATATCGATATTTTGTGATATTTTGCGATATATCCACGATACTTTGTAAAAAATACATTGTACCCCAATATCCATATCGCATACTCAAAATTTGCGATATATCCGCGATATTTTCATCCTTTGCCGCCATGCACCATTCTCCATTCGCCCAAGCCCACAGTCACGTCCTCCTGAAGTCGTTTTCAGCCCAAGCCCGCAGTCGCATCGTCCTCTCACTCTCCCCAGCACTAGATCGGCCGCCACCGCCTTCGGTCATGGGATCTTTTCTTCCTCTCACAAATCTGATTAGTACAAAAGGTGCGAATCGGTGCAAAAACATCGCAGATCTTAACCACTGCTGTCGTCCTCCATCAAAGGTATTCTCTCTCCACCTCACTCTAACTCCCCTTTTCTTCTTTTTTCAATGTCGCTGCCGCTTAGGGACCGCCCCCACTGCCTCCCAAATCGATCATCCCATGAAGTCTTAGCCTCCGCCGCTGCTGTCTACCTGGCAACTCTCTTTCTCTCACTCTTTTTTCACTCTCTACACTTGTTTTCCCCTCTCTCTCTCTCTCTTCACAAATCTAGTATTTAGGCAATGGGCTCCTAAAATCTAGGGTTTGGTCATGGATCGATGCCTCCTCATGAAGTTATCGTTGCCCATGTCGATGCCGCCTAGTCCAAGTACAAGCCCAGATCGATGTTGCCATAGTCGTCTAGTGGTTTATATTATTTTTTGTTAATTTTTGTTGATTTAATAGGGTTATTTCAATGATTTTTGTAATTTGTGTTGATTTTAGTGAGTTTTGTTGTAATTTTGTTTCAGTAGTTTTTATTATAATTTTGGTTGATTCAATTTAATATGTTAAGGTTTAATTCTAAGATTTTTTTTTTTGGATATTCAATGTAATTTTTTAAGGTTATATTCAGTTTTTTAGCTTTATATTCAATGTTATTTTTAATGTTATATTCAGTGATCATAAACTTTTTGGTCTTATATGCATAATTTTGTGCTCTGTATTCAAATTTTTTGATAATATGAAAAATAAAGTACTATTATTTAGAACTAAAAAATTACATATACGCAGAAAAAAAATACGTATATGTAAAAATTGAAAACTGCATATGTGTCTATGAATAAAATAACTAACTAAATAAAGAAATAAAAAAGGTTAATAATTAATAAAATTTAATAAATTTTTGTAGCAGTAAAAAAATATACGTAAAGAAAAGAAATAATAAAATAAATAAATTTAAATTTGAATTTGAATTCAAAATTTAAAAAAAAAATAAAAAAAATATAGGCAGCAAACCAGCCAAATATGCAAAAGTTGTCAGCATTTTTATCAAGTATGGGCTCCACATTTTGGGCCTTCTTATAACATAGAGTTTTTTGTGTTCCTTTTTACAAATAGTGTATTAAAAACTACTCCCTCGGTCCCAGAGCAATTTGTAAGGGAGGAGGGGCACACAAATTAAGAAGGAAGTAGAATAAAGTAAAAAAAGTAGTGTTTTGAGAGTTAATTTGGTAAAATTTTATGTAACAAGTGAAAAAGTTAGTTGGATTTAGTGTAATGTGGGCCCAAAAAGTGAAAAAGTAATGACATTTTGTGTAAATATGTAGATATTGTGAGAGTGAAGTTTATAAAAGGGTTTCCTTTTTTGGGTCTGCAAGTTCCTCTGAGACGTCCCGAAAAGGAAAACTTGCAAGTTCCTCTGGGACAGAGGGAGTATATTTTTTATAATTACTCCTTACATTTCTAAGTATTTTTCTTAATGCTCCATGTATAAAAATTAATGCATACTTTGTCCATGTTCAATATTTTTTGTTATATACTCTCACTGTTTGCATATATTTTAAAATGTATTATGATGATTTATAAATAAATCAAAGTTCAATATTAATAAAAAAAATGTGTACATTTTATTTTGAGGATTTTTTTTAATCGGTAAATGTTAGTTGTTAGTAGTTAGAAGTTAGTTCACCAAATCTCAAAAAACTCTATGAATATCTCAAAGTCAACCTTATATCCCCTCCTACTTGTTTACGGAGAGAATCGAACTCGGATCACTCACTCGAGGAGTCCGGTACCAGGTATTTTATTTTATTTTGAGGATCTATGAAATTAAAGATCTATCAAATGTTATTAGTTTGAGTGTGTTTGACACCCAAATTGTCAGCTTTTTATAACATATCATAATAATTTGAGTTTTGGACATTCTTTTGAAGGATGAGAATTCGAGATAAAGCATCAGAACCATAATCCATTTGAAGCCCCAGCCATATTTTTTATAAAACAGGACAGGACCACTTAATAATATTTTGGATCCACGTTTCCTGTTTTGGTAATTTCTTCAAATGGTCCCCTATCATAAATTGAGGTAAACATAATAACAATAATAATTATTTCCACTTGTCATTTTTATGTCGCTCATACCTAACTGCTGTCTAAGATTAAGATAAGTCACAAGAAAATTATACTTTTGGATGCAATGAAAGTTTATTAAAATTAGTCAGAAGTAGATCTATTTTATTAAAGTTATAATATCTTAGAAATTGTTTTAAAAATGTATAAAATATTGTTTTAAATAGCTTATAAATTATTAAAATATTTAACTAATATAATTTATAATTTTTTTTGATAATTTATCATAAATTATTGTTATAGTTTTAATTTTAATTTTTTAATGTTATAGTGGAGGTGCGGGGATGGTGGGGCACCAGTGGGCTGGTAAGTGAGGTTGAGAGTCCGTGCTTGAAAAGTTTTCACACCTCTTTCTATATAATTTTTAAGAAAAATATGTAAAAAGTAGAGTACTAAGGGTAAAGTGTAAAATTATATATTAAAGTAATGAAATTAGTAGGATTGAGTGTAAAATTAATGGCATTTTGTGTAAATATATGAATATTATGAGGATAAAATTAAAATAATTATTTTCATTTATAGAGTGTGCAAAATGTTGTGGGACGAATCGAAAAAGAAAATGTGCAAAATGATTAGGGACACGAGGAGTATATAATCTTAATAGAACTTATAAGCTCACTCAGACAGCCTTTTAGTGTTTAATCTTACAAATTTTCTCTTTTATGATATCATGAAATTTACAATAGTAGCATTTGTAAAGCAAATTATATACATAAATATATACATACAACTAATTTTTTTGGGGGCTGATTCGCCCCATGTGTCCATCCCAGGCTAGATATATATTGTTGTACATATTGCAAACTATGTAATGAATATATTTGATTCCAGTCTATAGTTTCCACAAAAATTTATAACACAATCTTAAGCATAAAATGTGACATTCTTGAATTTTTATGTAATACTTTGAACACTAAAAGTTTTATAAAAGTATTACACCTCATTTAAAATTTGATCTCATGATGCAATATTACCACTTTCTTTTATAGTTTCTTTTCTCTGAAAATTTATAGAGTTAATTGGAATTCATAATGTCCTATGCAACTATAATATTTATTAGAAGGTGTAGAACAGAATTATGTATAATTTATTCTTATTTTGGATTTATGTGTTGCATATGTACTTTTTCTTAAGGTAGTTTTAATTTTAATTACTAAAGTTTGTTGGTTTTTGCTTTCATGATAGTACTTGTACTTGATTTATGTTATGTCCATAAGTACCAATTTCTCTCTCTCTCTCTCTCTCTCCCCACCCCCACACACACACAATCTCTTCAAAATGTGCCTGGTACAATATCCATTTCAGGTAAAAGAAAGCATTATTCAATTTGATTGATTAATCTTTGTAAAATAGTCGGATCTTATAGATAACTGCAATTATGTCATAATTGTGAAATTGACATTTTTTTTTTGTAATAAGTCGTTTTTTGTTTTTTTTTTTGCCTTTGTGGGTCTAAATTTTTAGATTTTCTAAGTAGACAAACATTTAGTGAGTCCAAAGTAACTCACAATAATCAATATCTCCGACTATTATTATTATTATATATCAATTATCACCATTTGAAAATCAAGTATTAATTTTTTATAATGATTGTTTATATGCATAATAATAATAATACTATATATATATATATATAATTGTGATATTTGAGAAAGAGAATCAACCTAAATTCAGATTTTTGGGAGACCCGTAAGTATTCAATGATTATTTTGAATTATTTATTAACTCAAAATATTTGAAATGGGCTAATTTATTCACTCACATATATAAGGTTAAAAACTTAGAATTAATGGGCACGAGCTCAGAAGGAGTTGCAGTCGCTTTTAAAGAATATAATGGCACAAAAGGCCCACTTCTTAAAATTCAAGTGGGGACAAAGATAGCAACATTTTAATAAACAGTTGTAATCATTTTTTTTATCGGTAATGTTAGTTGTTTGTAATTTCAAGTTAGTTCGCCAAATCCCCCAAACACTCCACACCAACCTTATATCTTCCTTAATTCATTTTAAGAGGGAATCGAACCCAGATCACTCACTCAAGTAAGGAGCCCGGTGGCCAGGTGAGCTAACTCACCTGATTAATTGTCTATCATGGTTTAACTTTAAACCACCAAACATGTAAACTATTTTGATAGGAAAAAAAACTGTTTTGAAAATATTTTAATTCCAGATTTAATTTTAATTTTATTTTCAGAATTTAAGGACTGATTTAACTATATATATATATATATATATCAATTCAAAGCCTGACTATATTTTTTCCAAATCATTCAATAAAATATCAAGAAATAATGTACAATTCTTTTTCTTTCTTTTTTTTAACATTTGCGGAAAGGATTATTTTGAGAGCGATAAATTGGTAATCTATGGTATATGTATTTATCAATTTAATAGAAACATTGGGTGTATATATTTAGTGGGTGTACTTGGTAAAGTGGACTGCAAATAATCTAAATTAGAAGTTCAGGAATTGGGCTGTGCTAATCACTTGTACTTTGAAAGCCTGCAGTTTCTATATGGGCTTTTCTATCATTTTGAGCCCATTTAGAGAATCTATAAGCAATTCATCAACCCCATCTTTAATTTGAGATCTAAATCTGGCCTGCCTAATTAATGAGGAAAATCATTGCATATATTCTTAAGAGCCCAAGGTAATTGTATTTAATTTAAAAATAAATATATAATTATTAAGAGTAGTTCTCGTGCAATATATGCCAAAAAGGTAAAATTTGAAAACTCGCGGGTCAATAGGGTCAAAGTAACAAATTTCGCGGATCTTGAACGGGTCGGGTCAGATTTGGGCAATTTTCAAATTTCTGAATTTTCGCTTCCAGTTGGTGATACTGTATGAGTAAATTTATGCTACTATAAGGTCAAATGTGTACTACTATAAGAACAGATGTTGTTTTTTTTACATATATTCTATGTTTTTGTAGAAAACAACCATGTTAATACAATGTAAGATCAATATGTGTATTATTATAGGAAAAAATATTCGTTTTTCCTAAATATTTATTGATTTTTATAGAAATTATTATTTTTTAAGATGTAGTAGTACACATTTTGTCTTACAGTAGCACACATAAGTTCATGTGGTATACATTCTGGAATTTTGATAAAATTAATTTTTTAAGATGTAGTAGCACACATTTTGTCTTACAGTAGCACACATATGTTCATGTGGTATACATTCTGGAATTTCAATAAAATTATTTTTTTAAGATGTAGTAGCACACATTTTGTCTTACAGTAGCACACATATGTTCATGTGGTATACATTCTGAGAGTGGAGAGATAGTAACACATGTAAGGTATTATTACATTAGTAACATATTATCAACATAAAATTAATAATAAAATGAAAAATAAATTAAGAAACCTATTTGTTCTTGTAAAAATACATATTATTATTATAGTTACTTTAAAAGTACAAAAAATAAACTTTTTAAGATGTAGTAGTACACATTTTGTCTTACAGTAGCACAAATACGTTCATGTGGTATACATTCTGGAAGTGGCGAGAATTTTCCTTAAAAATTTTATTGGATCCGCGAATTTTCATTTGGGGATATTGCACGGGTCGGGTATGGTGCAATATTGCATACGAGTTTTTGTGAATTATTAAAGTTCAAGAACTTCTTAAAAGAAATACAGATATCTCAAATGGTAGAATTTTTTCACCTTCTTCTAGAGGTAAACATTTAATTTCTTGCATCTACATATTTATTTATATTTTATATTTTCTAATTATATTATTATTTTTAAATGAGTAAATTCAAGCAACATATATATTTAATATATCATTATAATTTTTATAGTAGCTTTTATGTGAATATAATTATGAATTACATTCTAAATATTTATGCTTTTGATCAAAAAGTCATGTTAAATATTTTTTATTACTTGATACATTAAAATTAAATATTATAATACTGTATATCTTTTATATTAATGCATATTAAAAGAGAAATTCATTTAAAGACGAGTTTTGAGATGGACAAAAGATGATTTCAAAATGTGCATGTGCTGATCGTGCTGATGCATATTAAACCAACAATAATACATAAGTTGCAAAAATAAAAGAAAAATGTGTACAATTTTTTACATTTTATTTAACGACAAAAAAAATACAATTTTTTCTGTAAAAATGACTATTATAAAATTAATATTATGTGTATTTTATATTTATAAAACATACCGATGCATGAGTGATATAATAGTTATTATAATATGAATAACTCACACACCCTTATCATTCCAAAACCAAAACCCAACATGTTAGATACATCCACGCACTCTCATTCATGATCAATCTTCTTCAAGAAGATACATGAGATGTTGGGATACGCAGGAGTATGTGTTGTTCGTGTATTTTGTAACAAAAATATTGAATATAGAGAAGAGTTGAAATATTTGTTTAAGTGTTTAATGCAGTACCAGCTTCGTGTATTTGTAAAAAGTGTTTAATGAAGTATCTTTATGCACATAAAAAAATATTATTATTTGTTTATATATGGATTTTGTATCAAGTACTGGTATTTTTCTAACCTGGAAGAATGATGAAAACTGTGTTATAATTATTTCTGTATTTAAAGAAAAAAAAATTGCTCTGTACTGATATTATTGACACTGGCTTTCCAAAATATAGTTAGAGTTTTGAAAATAATTCTGTCAAAAAAGTAGACTATATTATGTCCCTTAAAACCTTGGGTTGCTTTTTTGAGCACATAAATTAAAAAATATATATATAGTTAAGTAGAATGTATAGAGTGGAGATTGTAACAAAAAAAAATTTGAAGGTGGTGATTTTAAGAAATATTTTTATTTTAGGCTATGCAAATTTTTGTTGGATGAACTAAAAGGAATGTAATTAGTAAATTTATTTAAGGATGGATTTTTAAGAAAAATATTAGCAAATACCTTTTAAAAATATTTTACCAAAAAAGTGTCATATTTCGAATAATATTTTTCAAAATATATAATTTTTTTTTTACAATTATTTGTTGAACAAATCCTGTTTCTTTCAGAATTTTTATTAATTATGTCATGGTCTTTGGTTGGGCATCTCCGGTCGCTCGTCATGTTTGCTAGGTTGATGCCCTATGCTTACGTTCTCGTTCTCGTTCTCGTTCTCTTTCGAATTTGTGCGAGGCCTTAATTTTATATCCATTAGATGCACTGTGCAATTCTAGTTAATTTTCAAAAAATTACACAAGATATTAGTGAAAAAATACACATGTTATTATTGAAAGTAAATTTTTAATAGTGTAATTTTTCAGTAATACATGATATAACTTTTTAAAAATACACTTTAGTTGCACTTAGAAACTTATTCTTATTCCTGAGGAAGAGAGAGATATGGAGTGGGTTACAAATATTTGAAGTTATGTGAGAAAAGTATGAGGGAAATTAAAGTAAGGGTAACGTTGGAATATTATGTATTTGATAATTACTGAAAATAGTATGCTTGGGCATATATATATATGATAAGTTTGGAGGGGTATATAGTCGGGCCAAAAAAAATCTAACCTAAGGCTTAAAAAAATAAGATAGTATTATCTGTTACATTTTATTCTTACGTAATGCATGAACTAGATGTTTGAAATGTGTGATCGATGAAAAATAAATAATTGTGATTTACTCAATAAAAATGAAAATCAATTGTCCTCATCTTCCACTTTCATTTTCTTTAATTGTTGAGGGCCACCGGGCAAACATCTTATATATATGCTATGTTGCACGTGTGCGGATACGCAGATGCGAGTGCGATACGATACGAGTACGGGAATACGAGTTTTATAAAATATTAGGGTGCGATTCGTTAAGGATATGTCTATTTATTTATATTTTATTATATATAATATCTAAAAAATATACTCCCTCGGTCCCAGAGGAACTTGCAAGTTTTTCTTTTCGGGACGTCCCAAAGGAACTTGCAGACCCAAAAAAGGAAATCATTTTATAAACTTCACCCTCACAATATCTACGTATTTACACAAAGTGGAAATTGGGTAAAATACCCATTCTAATAAAACAATAAGTTTTTTACCCACTTCCTTTAAATAAAAAGTTTTCTACCCACTTAATACTTTTTTTCCTAAAATGCTCTTAATACTCTTAAGTTTTAAAATCTAAATTTTAATAAATTATTATTGTATTTTAAAATTTCACTAAATTCAATTATTATTAAATTAAAGTTTATTAATATTAATACAATTAAAGATAAATATTAATGATTATAGTTATTTATTAAACACCAAAAATTATTGAAAGTCGTACAATTAGTAAATAATAAATAAATAAATCTGATTAAATTATAAAATACTGAATTTTAAGTAATATTATGAATAATAAAATTTTAATAAAAAACTAATATTAATACAATAATAATTAAATATATATTAATGATTGATATTTATTATATACACATTAAATAGTCTTTAATAAGGGCATATGTGTATTTTTATATGAAAGTGGGTAGAAAACTTTTTTTTAAAAGAAAGTGGGTAAAAATCTTTTTATTTTATTTGAATGGGTATTTTGCTTTTTGTCCCTTACACAAAATATCATTACTTTTTCACTTTTTGGACCCACATTACACTCAATCCAACTAACTTTTTCACTTTTTACATAAAATTTTACCAAATTAACCCTCAAAACACTACTTTTTTTACTTTATTCTACTTTCTTCTTAATTTGTGTGTCCCTCCTCCCTTACAAATTGCTCTGGGACGGAGGGAGTATTTTTTTTATAAATCAATTATAAAACATTTATATTTTTTATCACCTAAAATTTGAGTATATTCAATAATATAATATAATTATGTAAAAAAAAAAATCAATTCGAGTTACATTAGTTCAATACATAAATTATAGTAGTAAATTCAATCTAAGACAAGTGTCACTCTATCAATTTAATTTATACAAAATAATAAAATTCAATTTAAATAATATAATTAATGCTTATAAATAGGATTCGTGCAGTGAATTCGAGAATCTGTTAGCTGGATTCACTAAGTGGCATATGGATTCGTCACGTGGAGAATCCGACACGAGAATTCAAGAATCTTACCCCTTTTGGGGTGCGGGTGCGAATCCGATACTTCATTATAATATTTTTAAAAGAATCAGTGTATCATAGTATATATGTATATAATGTTTGATAAGGTAGTCTGCTTGTATTTTAGCCAGTGGCCCTTAAAATTAAAATTAAAGAAATGATAAAATATTTACATAGAGGTGCTGTTGTAAATAATCACAAATAATTATAATAATTAATATATAATAATTATAATAAATATAACCTAACTTTTATATGGCGAGCGGCAGGCGTCAATTTTGAATAAGTTTATGCATGTGTGTTTTGTAGTTCTGATGCCCAGTATATATATATATTGGGTAAAATATTTGGCGGTCGCTATATTAAGCGTGCTATAAAAAAAATTCATTTTAACAAGGAGAAATTAATACTCAGTATTAACGAGGATATTGGCGAGGACAAAAAATTATAGAGGGTTTTAGCTAGGGTAATATTTCCCTCGTTAATAACAAGGATTTTGACGAGTGTATTTTATCTACTCAGCAAAAGACGAGGACGTGGCACCCTCGTCCACGTTACTGAGGGTGTGGTCCCCTTGTCAAAGAAGGCGAGCACCTATCACCCTCGGCAAATCTGACACAAACAGACGAGAGCTGCCTTCTTTAGAAATATTTTAAATATACTAATTAATTTATTATATTTGGAATATTTTATAATTAGTATAATTAATTGTAGAATATATTTAATTAGTTTGTATATATTTTCATTGTAGGCACGTCTCGTCAAAGGAGTATATATATACATACTTGTGTTGATAATTAGTGAAAAAGAATTAAAAATAAGTTATTTTATAATTTTATTGAAAATATTATTAATTAAAACAATCAAGAAATGCATATATGTAATCGTGTTAATAAATAGTGAAAAGGACTAAAGATGATTATTATATAATTTTATTAAAATACATATAATAAAATAATAGACAAATATAAAATAAAATATATATGATACATATGTATTATAATCTAAAACATATCAATCAATTCCTCTAGCATAATGGCTAAGCACAAAATCCAAGGCCTTTCCCTTATTTAGAGGTAGAGTGTTCCATTCACATGGGGCGGAATTTGCCCAATATGTGACGAAGGCTGACTTAGCCCTCATCAAATTGTGTACTTGTTAATACCCTCGCTAAAGACGAGGGCCCACTTTTTTCCCTGGGCATTTCAAAGAGAGCATTTTACACTCGTTAAAACCCTAGCCAAATCAATTTTCCTCGCCAATTCGGCCTCTTTAATCCCCCTTTTTTTTTGTAGTGGCGGTGACGGCCACTAATTATCGGATATTAATATCATAATCATTCCCAAGAAAATGGGTTAAAGACAGTGATTTAGCGACCGCCATAATTTATATTTTAAATTTCACGCTTGCCTAGTCCGTCGCTAATATGACGATTCATTTCGCGACTGCCTTTAAACGGTCGCTAAATATTGATTCATATTAAACCTCGCGCAAGATAAGTTTCACGGCCGTCTTGCAAGCCGCTAATCTACTAAATTAGTGAACGTTTATCAAGGTGGATGCTAAGTTGTTCGCTTAATGTTTGATTTCGATCAACTGTTAAATTCGATCGCAAATCGATTGCTAATTTCAATTATTAGTGACCGACAATGAAGACGGTCGCTAATTTTGATCGCTAAAGCGTACGGTTTTTGTAGTGGGTGCAACTGACATAATAGGGTGTTATTTTTTAAAATAAATAAAAGTTTCCACCCTAATTTAAAAAAATAAACTTTAGACTTATAGCATTTGCGAGCACATGGTTATAGTTAATAGAGGATGCAATGGGAGTTCGGTGGGCAGAGAAATGAAAGAGAAACCACATGGTTGTGAGATTTTTCAAACAGCTGTATGGCCTTAACCACTAATGATTTGATAGATAGATATGTATCAAATTTGATATTCTCCAAATGAGTTGTTTTGCTTACTGAATTGATTGATCAGATATAAAACTATTATGTGCAGTTGAAAAGAGAAAAGAGTATTATATATATATTTAGTAAAATGCTGATTCAACTGTATTAATTGCATGCGCTAGTTACTGACTTTCGAGTAATATCAGTCAATGAAACGACTAATGTTATCTAGTAATTAAATGAGTAATATGATGTGTATAATTCAATTGACTTATAAATAATATTAATCAGTGATTTATAAATAATATAAATGAGTAATATGATGTGTATATAATGCAATTGAAACCAAAACTGTAACTTTTTTCTAGTACTGTTTTTTCTATAAGAATTCGAGATAATAACTCTCTGCGCCACTCGATTGGGGGCCCAAACAAGTGGAATGGATTTACTCAATTTTTTTATTAAAAATAATTTAAAATTAAGAAAGTATTTGTGTAAACTTATTTTAATCATTTATGAGTTCTAACATCTTATAATTTTTTTTTAAACATCTTATAAATTGTTTTAAAAGCTTATAAGATGTTATTTATAAGTAGTTTATAAATTGTTGAAGTGTTTGACTAATACAATTTATAAATATTTTAATTTTACTAGATATTTTTTTTATTTTTTATGTTGAAATGGGGTTGTAAAGTGCTGGCGGGATCCACAGTAAGGCGGGTGGGTCATAGATGGGGTGGAGATAGTTTTTTTTTTTTTCAGCTTATAAAATGTAAGAAGCTTATTTTAATATCTTATAAGCTATTATACATGTTATTTTATCAAACACTCTATAAATTTGTGTTTATAAACTCTTAAATACTCCCTCCGTCCCCTAATAAGTTGCTCACAAATTTTGGCACTAATATTAAGAAGAGTATAAAAATATTGATATAGTATATGTGATGTAATGGAGAATAGTGAAAAGTGATGAGAATAGTGTAAAAAATATTGAAAATATTAATAAAGAAGTGAATAGTAGTTTTTTAAAAGGGTAAAAAAGCAAATGAACAACATACAGTGAGACATGCGAAAATGATAAAATTGACAACTTATAATGGAACGGATGGAGTAATTTATAAACAATTTTAAAAAAATTTATAATTTGATCAGGTAAACACCCCTTGAATTCATTTTAAAACAACTTCTTTATATTAAGGTGATGTTTAGTTGATGACTTTTGTAACTGAGTAATGGTATCAAAGTCATAGTGTGTGTTTGGAATGACTCTACTATGACTTTGATTTCCAAAAATTAAGAAATCAACAGAACTATGACTTTTATTCTATACCTTTTCCATTCCTATACTCTTTTAATTCCTTACAATTATACTAAACGGCCCCTATATCACTTGTTGATTTTTCTTTCAAAAAGAATGTGGTAGAGAATTCAGTTGTGAATACAGCTCTACTTGTGTCTCAGGCCTACCCATCAACATTCATAAATTTGCTATCATGAGATTGCCTTAGATCCAATCTCGTTGAAATTTAATTAAATTTTGTATTAATCAAATAGGAATTTGTTTGTTAATTATATGTTTCATATTAAAATATTAAACAGAATTCTCCAGCTCGCCTTGTTGTCGTTGATTAGAAAAGGATATCCTATCAAACGTGGGATGAGTAAGTTGCATAAAATTGATAGGAGATATTGATTGATTAATTAATCAAACGTTGTGTTTGAAAAGAGTTACTTTAAGAATAAATAGATTTAAAAATCTATGAATTTTAGATGACAGTTTAATTTAACCGATAAAAAAATACAGTTTAATTTAATTTGTTAAATATTTAAAAAAAATCTAGTTTTAAACTAGAAGCAAAATTAAGTAATTAATATTTATTAATTTAAATATTTTGCCCAAATAAAAATAAATTTAGATTATGGAATTATATCCTCAAATCACACCATCCATACACAAAGTAATATTAATAATGCAGACTCTTTATAATACTGATAGATATGTGTGAAGATATATTATTTTAATTTACATGTATTTGCTAATGTTGATGAATTATAATGGCACAATCATTTTGGAGTTGACTAGTCTATCCGTTTCAATGTTGTTTATGTTTGGTTCGTAAGACAAAAGTATCTATATATCCGTAAAAAACATGCATGTTTTCGACGGATATATACTTTTATCTTACGAACCAAACATACTTATATAAAGATATTAAACGGGCCGATCCTAACCCATAGTTTTACAGGGCTGCGGATCTAAACAGTCCCGGGTCTTAGCGGTTTGTTCTTAGCGGGCCACTAACATTCGGAGACCTAATCCTATCCCTAGCGGTCTAAACGGGTCACTAACAGGCTCAAGTAATTTTGTTAAAAAAAATTATATTTCAATATAAAATACAAAGTCATAATTATAATGTAAAATTATTCAAATGTTGTTCATAAATTCATGAAAATTACTTAAAAACATAATTAACAAATTAAGTTCAAACATTAACAACTAATTTAAAATTTAATAAATATATCAAAACTCTTCAATCTTCTGTATTAGATCATTTCTTGGAAATATCTTCTTTCATTTTAGTATCATCATTTGAAACAAATAAAAAGTATAAATTAGTAATTATTTTAGTAAGAGTAAATTATCTATAAAAAAAACATCCACAACAAATTCAATGTTAACTTTTATTCATTAAGTTTAATTAGGTTAATCATTAATAATAGCTTCAGTAAATAATTAATTATATAAATTATATACTTAATTAAATAATTAATTAAAAAATTAAAAAAATAAATGGGCTAACAGGCCGGCCCGTGAAACCGATGGGCTAGCCCATTTAGCCCACGGGCCAAACGGTTTGAGCTGAAAAAACCCCGGTTTAAACGGTTTACTATATGCTCGAACCAAACACTGTAATTTTCAGGGCTAAACGGTCCAGCCTACCTGCCAGCGGCCCGTTTAACATTCCTAATTATCCACCCTAATATATATTTCTAAATTATATTTTATTTCATAATAGTTACATTACAAAAATATGTTTTTATAATTGCATTCACTTAAATTGATTAACTACTAATATTTCACACTAATATTTTTTTAATCTATTTAAATCAATTAGTTGCAAAAATTATATAATATATCACTATCAAACTATAATATCTTTTAGTAAAATAATAAATGTTTTTAAAAATATATTCAAAATACAATGTAACTAAGAGTAAATCTCATGTGCACCAAATGCATCATTATACTCAAGCGCATTTTGAAAAGGTTGCATAAAGTATTACTCAAAATCACACATATTATTTCTAAAAAATGTATCTTTAAAATTTTACTTTTCAAAAATAACACACGTATGACTTTTTAATAATTAATGTGTAAATTTTAAAAATTCAATTGAATTGCACGGTGCATATATCCGATATATATAAGAATAAGGCTTAAATTTATGGTGAAATTAATTTACAGCATG
Organism: Prunella vulgaris; assembly: GCA_026898435.1. NCBI lineage: Eukaryota > Viridiplantae > Streptophyta > Magnoliopsida > Lamiales > Lamiaceae > Prunella > Prunella vulgaris. The sequence continues at coordinate 206,215 of JAPKLY010000404.1, forward strand.
CATGCATTGTCATAGAATTTAGATTGAAATACAATTTCTATTAATTAAAGAGCCTTTTCTTTTCTAGGCAAAAGGCATGGGAACTTTTTATTTCTTTATGCAGCAATAAGAATAAATCATTTCACATGCATTTTAAGGCAATCCCTGCATATATTTCCAAGGAGATTTCTGCCCACATACTTTCCACACTTTTATTCGAAAATAAAATAAAAATTACTAAATAGTAATGAAAAAGCTCTAGTATTCCTCACCAGACAGTGCAATGATCCTGTGACATCTGATAGCAACCTCTGTACAGTATTATTTTAGCAGCAATTTGAGGATGTATGAACTGGAATCAACTTTGCATTTAATTTGCACTGTGCTTTATCATGGATTTATATATATATATATATAAAACATATACCTAATATATCCATGACTTTTTTTATACCATGTTTGGTCTAATTTATGCATATACTTGATCTTTTAAGAAGAAATAGGGGTGGTAAATTTTGTAACTTAATTACTCCCTATTCCCTATATATTAATTTTCAAATTTTAAATGACTAGTGTTTTAAAATATACTATATGTTATATTTACTTTTTTTTTAACTAATGAATGAAGAGTATTTGAAATAAAGTAAGTATTCTGAAAGTGCTTTATTTTTAGAAGTACGTTTAACGCAAAAAAAAATACAATTACTACGAAAGTTATTAGAGGATGGGTTGTGTTTTAAAAAGTTGATTGGATCGGCCGGTCGGACCGGTCTAACCGTACTCGGACACATTTTCTGATCGCCTTAGTACGTTGGACCGGGCATTTTTAAAAGTGTCTGAAAAGTGCTCAAAAGCAATAAAAAACGGGTCGGACCGGTCGCTCGTTGGACCGATCGAAACGGCGCTTAAACAAAAATTTTAATTAAATAACATTTTTTTACCCACACAATTAACTAAATTAATTATATATATAATATATACTAAATATAATTTAATAATATAATGTCTAACTTTAATTCATAATCTCCTACATAATAGATATAGTTTCACTCTCTGGAGACACAACTAAGTCTCCACCCTCCTCTAACATAATATATAACTTTAATTTATTTTTTTAGTAAAAATTTATTATTCATAAGATATATAATTTTATTATAAAAATATATAAAATTATTTATAATTATATATTATGCATTTATGATGTCACGTCGGTTCAACTGCTTTAAAAACTATTAGATTCGGTCGAACTCGATCCAACAAAAAATATTAAGGTGTTCGAATCAACTTTCCGCTTTCGCTTTTGGGATGGGGGATTGTGTTTTAAAGAAAAAAAAGTTGTGAGGAAGACCAAGAACCGAAAGCCTATTTTTGAGTTGGTCTAAAATGATCCATCCTATAATTTATTTGTACTATCACTTTAACAAAGCAGTTAGTTTTTTTTTTTATAGAATAACTAATGTTTTTAAATTATTTAATATTATTTAATTAAAATATAATTAATTATATAGATATATATTATTGAGGACTTTAAATCTATAGGACTTCTAAAATTATAATAAAATGACTTCAATAATATTTTAAATAAGGAAATAAATATAAGCAAGAGATTAACTCATACTTCGAAAAATAATTACTCAAACTAATGAACGACAAATTTATTAAATAATCTTGCTATTTTTCTCATAAGAAAAATGAAGGAAAATGGAAAAACGTGAGGAATGTAATACTTTGATTAATCTTGCTATTTTTTCTCATAAGATAAATATAATCAAGGAAAGTGGAAAAACGTGAGGAATGTAATACTACTTGTTCGCGACCATGCATGATAAAACTTATGAATATACAAAAAAATAACATATTTTAACGACCACTACTTAATTATGAATGCATATATAACACATAATATCAATAAAATACAACAGAAAATAACAAAAATAGAAAACCCAAAATAAAAAATGCCAGAGTAAAGTATATAATTTAGTAACACAAGTTGGGAAAATATCACATTTTGTCCCTAATTTTATTTAATATTTTTATTCATTGCCAAATTTATACATTTGATTATCTTAATTTTCAGATTTTTGGATATTAAACAATTGTTAGGTTAAAATATAATTAATTAGACTTAAAATTTTACTTTATTGAACTAATGGTTTCTAGGGGTGGAGGAAATATCGAAAATACCGGTATACAACACTTATCGTATCAAAAAATATCGAGTTTATCGAAATTTTTGGTATACCGAAATTTTCGGTACGGTATGGTATCGTATCGAAATTTTCGATACGGTAACGGTATATAAATATAAAAAATTTGGTATACCACGATATACCGAAATATTTTCGGTATATTGAAATATTTCGATATACCGAAAATATTTCGGTATATCGCGATATACCGAAAATTAATTTCATATTGAAAATATTTCGGTACATCGAAAATATTTCGGTATATCAAATATACCAAAATTTTCGGTATACCGTTGTCATACCGGAATTTCGGTATGAAAACGGTATGATTTTTTCGGTATTGAAATTTCGGTATATCGGAATTCGGTATACCGAAATCTTCGGTATGACAACGGTATGATATTTTTCGATATCGAAAATTTCGGTACGGTAACGGTATGGCGGAAAAATTTTCGGTATGTCGTACCGTCCACCCCTAATGGTTTCCATCCAAAATTTAATGGATGAAATCAAAATTAAGTTCATAGCTAGCTAGATAACAAATGATAATTATAAAGTAAAATAAGATTTTCTTTTTTACAATGAGTTCAAAATTAAGTTCATAGCTAGATAACAAATGATAATTATAAACTCTTTTCTTTTCGATAAAGATCAAATTAAATGATAATTTCTAATTCATGATAGCGAAACTTCAAATATTCACTCTGCCTTGAATTAAATTTTAGGGGGGAAATGAAAATTGTTTGGAATTAATTAATATTCAGAACCAGCATTTAATACTTTTATTCGTATAAATATACGGCTGCAGAAAAAGAAATAAAAGTAGCTACTAGCAAGTCCATGTCCATATTAATTACAATTCACAAACCAAATTAAACAAATAAATGTCTAATAATTAATTAACAAAATTGTAGCAAAATTTAAATTTATTCACTTAATACATACTAGCTATAAGACTGCCAACATATATATATAACCCTGAAGATGATTAACATTATATTTAATTAACATTAATATATATATATAGTACTTGGACAAGAAATTAAAGTGAAGGGAAAAAAAATCTTAATGTCCAAATAATTAAGAGATACAATCTGCACATCTTATTTCATGTTTTATTTCATCAGTGCACCCCACTTCCGAACATATGGCGTGCAATGATAAACTAAAACATGAAATTTGGAATAAAATTATAATAGTAAAATCTAAGTAAATTATAACAATATAGCCCTAGCTTTCTAAAATAAATCTGGATTTGCATCAAAAGAGAAGTTCTCCAAGTAGTCCTTCCCTAAACCTTGATCATCAAGAAGCCAATTCTCGAGGATCGATAGCGGGCCAGGTCGGATCGGGTCGGGTTTGGTTTCGCCATGAACAACGCTCGGAGAAGTGGATCTCGAAAATTCATCCAAATTTGAATTAGAGTCAAAGCCAAACAAGGACTCGAATGCTTCGGACAAATCTACCCCGCTTTTCCTCTCGAACGTTTCCCAGCTGCAGCTCGACTCCACAAGGGCATTATCGTAATTTGACGAGTTTTGATCCGTGCTGTCTTCGGATTTGGGGGTATTTTTGACCCACCCTTTTAGCAATTTGGCGATATTCTCAGTGCTTGATGCGTAGGGGGATGTCTGAACATGATTTTGAGGCGTAAAGAAGTCAGAAAAAGTGCTTTTCTCTTCAACAGATAGAGCATCTTGAAGGGCCTGTTTGGCTGTGTTGATATCGGTTTGAAGCCTCTTCTCCCACTGCCCCCTCGAAATTGAGTGCGAAGAGTTGGGGGCGTGTTTGGTTTCGAGCTTTTTCAGCTTTTTCTGCAGATGGGTATTCCAGTAATTTTTTATGTCGTTGTCTGTTCTTTCTGGGAGATATGAAGCTATGGCTGCCCATCTGAAATGAAAATTAATTAATTAATTTCACCATTAATTAATAGCAGATGATTTTGTATATTTGTCCTAAAATTAATCTTCTAGGTTAACACTCAATTTTTGTCACAAACTTTTGTGTAAATCTCAAATTTAAAAAAAAAAAAAAATCCTAGAAAATTCAGTAAAAAAGAAAATTATATATATACTTGTTTCCCAGAAGAGCTTGAAGTTGAATAATCATCTTTTCTTCATTATCAGTGAAAGTACCCCTCTTGATTCCAGGCCTTAAATAATTAGTCCACCTCAATCTGCAACTTTTGCTGCATCTCTTCAGCCCTAAAACACAACCAACATCTATTTTAGAGAGAGAAGAAGAGAGAGAGAGAGAGAGAGAGAAAATTAAGGGTTATAATAATAAATAAATAATTACCAGTATTAGCAGGAACAGATCTCCAATTAGCAGGGCCATGCTCTTGTACATATGAGACCAACAATATATCTTCTTCAGGAGTCCATGGCCCTTTCTTCACTCCCACTTTGTCACAGCAAGGTGGCCTCCCCATTCCCAATTTCAAACTTTAATAATTAATTATTTCTTCTTTGAAAGAAAATGGACTTATGAGACTCAGGTTTAATTTATGGTCATCGATCATATATATATATATATATATATATATATATATATATGTATATATATCGCTGACCTAGAGAGCAAAGTAGTGAGAAAGAATTAAGGAAAGAAAGAGTCAATAGTTGACGGCAAATGCATTTAATTCTAACATGGATTACCTAGAGTCAGAGCCTTTCTCTCTCTCTCTCTCCTCTTTTATTTAATTTCTGCTTTTTCTTTTCTTTTCTTTTTTCCGAAAACGCGTGGCATTAAATGTCCTTTGAAACCCTAATCTGGGTGGGGCTTTGCATAATACTCCGACTAAATTTATTTTTCCATCTCTCTTAATAAATGTGGCAATTTATTCTATTTATCATTGTGTCTGATTTCATGAGTGCACGATGCTGAATATTAATTCTGCAATACGGCAAAATCAATATATATATATATAGCAATTTATATAGCAAGTGTCCACTCCTGATCATTGGATATATATATATAAATATATATATGTCTTCTATATATTAATCCAGTTTAAGCAGGGAACTAATGTTTAGAGTATGAGAGTATATATCATTATTTAAGAAATGTTTGATTATTTTATATGTTGTTGTTTATAATATCATAAATAAAATAGTAACATTTGTATATATATATATATATATATATACACTAAACAATTATATAAACTACTAAAAATAATGTGAACCGGATTTATAAAAGTTTTTGTGGTTGTCGTTTTACAAACATATATATATCCCACCTATATATATAATTAACTAGTCCAATTTTTTATTTTGTTTGAAATTAAGGACTTGATGGGAGTACTTATGATAGGAGTAAGTCTGTAAAGCACTGGCCCCTTGAGTAAGGGTACGTATTTGCATTATTTCACACCAGTTCTTTTTAATTATAATTTATGGCATATATGCCTATCTTGGGTTTACAACGAAAAAGCTTTACTTTAAAAAATTATCAACTTTATCAATTGGATATTAAAAGTTTGAGGTAAATTGTTTCTTAAAGTTCATAATTTTTTTTCTTTTTTACGTTCGATTGGATGTGTACAGAATTTTTTCAATAATGTTAAGTTATATAAATAATTAGAGTGTAATTATTTATTAATTCTTTTGGTTATAGAAAAAGGAATTGATTATTTTGTGTAACTAGAACTCATTGATTTTAATTGTTAATTGTTTGATTATTCTTTTTAAAGCAGAAAAATGAGATTTTATTAGAATGAAATGACAATGGATGAGTAAACTACCCACGAAATTGGGAGGTGCAAACTCAACAATAAGGACTTTCGAAAAAATGACTTGCCCTTGTTGTATTGTAAATAAATATATAATTGTGTGAAGAAATACAACATATAGTTTGTCAGGCTATGAGTTTGATGGGCTTTAATCAGATAGAATTGTACAGAGATAGCAAAATGATCTGTCACATAGTTGTTTCGCTTTAAGTTACTCCGTTTGGATCAGTCCCGCCCATTTTAAAAATAAGGCAACCCGCCCGGTTCAGTGCATGTGACGAGGCAGCGCAGACATAAATTTGTATTTTACTGTCACGCTCCGCCCCGCTCCATGATATATATTAAATACATATACAATATTTATAGTATATAAAATACACCGATGTATAATATTTATAGCATATAAAATAATTCTAATATACCAAATAAATTTAAAATTATATTATTTATTTATTTACTCTAACTCTAATCTAAAATAAATTTAAAATTATTTTTGTTGAATATGATTTAATAAATGTCTTAGTCTTGTATGAATCAGGTACACCTGTGCAACTCAAGTGTAATTTTTAAAAATTAGTTACACGGTGAATTTGGTACACAAGAGACTTACTCTTAATAAATTTGATACATTATTTATTTTAATATAATTTTTATTTAATTAAATTATATATAATATTATATTTTAGTATGTAGAAATAATCATTAATTAATCTAAAGTTTAAACTCCATTAAGTGATTAGAAGTTTATTATCTTAATTCATATAAAATAACAAAAATACCCCTATAATCAAAATTCGGATAATTAATTATATCATTAAATTAAGAAGTTTATTTGAAACAACCGTGTATAAAACATGACATTTTTGCAGCTTTTCATGACACGTTTAAAAATAGAGTACCAAAATAAATCATGTTTTTTTTACCTATTTTTGTGCAGAGAAAATTTCTATTTCTTTTGAATAAAACAGTTGTGTATAAAATGTGATACATTTGCGTGTTATATGGCAATCGAAAATGAAAACATGAACTTATTAATAATATGAAATTTATTTCATAATACGCATTTATATACTTATATATATATATATATATATACCATTATATATACTGATATCATAGTATCAAATATGTATAGTATCAGTAAATACAACTAATTGTATATATCAGCAAAAAATACAATATATATTAAATTTTATATTATATATAAAACTTTTTCATTGAAGTTTTTGTGAATGAAAAAAACAAAATAAGTTACGCAAAATACACTATGAAATAAATTGCAATGGACCCATGAATTTTTTTTGACAAGATTGTTACTCGTCGGAGCTATTTCTAGTTGAAATGGTCCAACACAGACGCAGATGTCCATCTTAATCTTCATGAATTGTTGCATGCATGTTGGCCAATTTAATGAAAAATTAATATTGGGGTGGGGCCAGCATTTTTTTTTTTCAAGTCATGAAGTATAACCCTATGAAAAAATGTCAAACTCATATTAATTTATTTAAACATAATTATAGAAAAGTATACTCGACAATTTCTATCCCCAAAAAAAAAAAAAAAACTTAGAATAATTATATAGCTTAAAAAAGAAATCAGTCATATGCTTGAAACTACAGGGAAAACAAAATATACATCTAATGATTATAAATAAAAATTTATCTTCAAACTTTTTAAAATGTTAATAATATGTTGTGGCATACATTAAATGGAGGGCCAGTAACTATTATAAATCGTGATTAAAATGAAGTGAAGTGAGTAATTCGGTGTATGCAATGCGAAGAAAATTAATAGTGATTAATTATTTTCTTACAATTTTTATTCGATATTATATAATTAATTATACATTAAAACAATCAAGATTGTTGAGAATTTCATGCATCCATAATAATATGACAGGTACTGATCAATGGATGACTGTTGGAAATTTGAATGTGTCCCAAGGACAAGGAGTATTTCACTGATCCAACATAGAAAATGTATATAGTAGGAGGAATAATATCAAAATCGTCCCATAAATTATTTTTTTATTTAGTTCAATGACTATGTAATATTTTAATTTAGTCCTAAAACAATTCAAATCTAAATAAATTAGTTTCAAATCATCAGAAGTGACATAAAACGATGTCGTTTTACTCACGTGCTGATCACGTGTTATATTTTCCGGCGAAATTGTCTCACGCGACAAACGGAATCCTACGTGGCATAATGATTTGAATTAAAAATCCATTAAATTTAATTAAAAACAATATTCTTATGGGAAAAGTACAAAATGGTTCAACAAATTGACATAAATTATATATTGGTTTCGTGCAAAAAAAAATACTTCTGTGCAAAAAAAAAAACATGTTGCCGTGCAAATATTTTGAACCAATTTGTAAATATAGTTCTTTTTTTGAACCAATATGTAAAACACCCTATTCTTATTTCCAATGTGCACTAAATTCACTCACTCGGAATGATTCGAACCTTACCGGATAATTTTCACATTCAAAAATCGACGTCCAACATTTACATCCTTCCAAAAGGTCACCACGTACAGCTTCTCTGTGGCAATAGCATTTGACCGCATGTGGAGTTCCACTAGAATGAGACATCTTTTCGATTTCGTGCTCCAATTTCGATAGAGATTTGGGAGTGTTCTTCTAGATTTTTTGTTCTTCGCTGGTTGTTTCTTCTCTGGGATTCTGAATCTGAATAGTGTGGTGTATGTTATGCATTTAGTAATTAGACTTAAATTATTCTTTTTATTTTAAGAAAAACTGAAAATTAATTTTTGGAAATAAAAATATTGTTTTTTATTTAATTTAATGAGTTTTCTACAGTCAGTATGGCACGTAGGATTCCGTTGCCGCGTGAGCCAATTCCACCGAGAAATATAACACGTGACCTACACGTGAGTAAAACGATATCGTTTTATGTCATTTCTGGCGACTTGGGACTAATTTGATTAGATTTGAATTATTGTGAAACTAAATTGAAACATATATTAATTATAGGATCAAATCTAAAAAGTAAAAAATTTATGGGACAATTTTAGTATTAATTTCTATATACTATATAATTTTTTAAAATATTATATGTGCAAGAGTGACAGAGTATATATTCATTTGTTTAATTATTTAAAACAATTGGGTGTAAAAGTTATTCCATACACTCGTACTCGTGCACCACTAACAATATTTAATGAAAATAACGAGCTTGTATTTCCTCTATTCCACAAAAATTTGCACACGTATTTATCTGATCGTTTCACATAAATTTGTACGCGCACTATTAAAAAAATTTAATTGTGTGCAAACTCATAAATCTCTACACATATTTACTCATAAACTACTATTTTATATATAAAACATATTTTTCTTAGAAAATGTGTCATCCCATAAGGTGCAAATTCCTACGGAACAGGGGAGTATTATTCAGTAAAAAAAATCAATATTAATTTATTATATTTTTTAATAAACAATTATTTATATTAAAAAAATATACATGAGTTGTATTATAACAATTTACAGCTAATGCATATATAAAAATATTTTTCTTAATTTCGATAAGAGAAAATACCATATATTATCAAGAAATCAGGAATAATAATAATAATAATAATAATAATAATAATAATAATAATAATAA